>NNCF01128778.1:78251-91501 GCA_002313205.1 Laupala kohalensis
ATTTTTAATATACATCGAAGACACAATTTTTAGTCAGTATTGACGTTTTACCACAATAAAAATAACATCCATTAAATGATCTAAAATCTCAGTGATTTCTTATCAGAAAATATATATTGTTCGTCCTTGAAAGGTAGTAACTTTTCATTATTTATTTAATACTCACGTTTGTTAAATATTGCTCAGAGGTGAAAAATAAACCAACACTATCTCCTCTTATTTTTATCAGTTTGTGGACCAATGCCAAGTCGTGTCAGTTGGCGATGTTTAGACAGAAGAGGCGGTGCCCTTCGTTGGGCAGAAGAGGGGATCTGGAAGAGACAGTTTTACGAGCAGCTTTTCTCACACATGGTTTGACGACTGTGGAAGAACTGTGGAATTTCCCTTGGGGGAGTGTAGAAGCGCTGTATCGTAAGTACAGCGATAACACAGAGTGATCACGAATTCATGGTGCAAACATGAGGAAATGGCACAGGACGCAGTAGCGATCATTTATTGCAACGCTGTCCACCTTATCGCAACCCGCGGGTAGTTTCTAAACACTTTCTATCTATTGCGTCCGTCGGAATGGGAAAAAAAAACATGGCTCATATTTATTTATTTATTTATTTGTATTCTGATAATTTGATTCTCGTCAACAAATTTATATCATTTTGAACTTAAAAAATAAATAGAATATTTATTTTTTTAAATTAAGTTAAAAAATTATTTTTGTTTTCATGCAATGAATGACGGAGAAACTCTTTTTCCTTATTGGACATGTCCCACCCAATAATACTGACAGCATAGTTTTGTAACTTGAAGTTGTGCCCCTTTAACATTTGTTGGACTGCTAGTTGAACGACGCTAATTCATTGTGTAGAAATGGAGGTGAAGGTGACGCGTGAGGCGCAAACACTAGAAATAAGAGATGAGAGGAAAGACAAAGTGTTTATTGACAGCGTCGTTGACAATAACTGTTTTAAAATTGCGTCCTCCAACAGTGATACATCCTTGACAGCGTCCTTGGAGTGATTGACTTTATCCACGTACAAAGACGCCAGGTATTTCAGACACACGTGCAGCAGCTGCTAAAAGGTTATTCGAGTAACGAGATCACGCATTTCCTACTTTTGCGCCCGTACATTAATGCCTATACAATAAATGTCGAACGCATCAATAATTTAATATTCACGCTATAAAGAATGATAAATTATTACGTTTTCCGTGGTTTTATTTTCGCTATGATTTTTCGGCTGCATAGCAGCCATCGTCAGTAGCATATACTAGGTATGTAGAGTATTTTTGGCATGTACATATTAACGCCTTATAGTTTATCATTCTCTTTACTGTTGCCAACATCTCACAACTATACTCGAAATCATGTTTCATAGCTTTAAGGAAATTTAGCTTAAGAAAAAAATAAAACATAAACGGAAAAGTTTTGTTTATTAGTCGCAATAAATTACTTTTATTGTCTTCAACTTGGTCGTAAGTAGTTCTTGCAACAGCTTTCTTGGCAATAAATTGTTTATAAATTGTATTATTTATTGTCAGTGTTATTGACTTGATGTTGGTACTGCGCTTGTGCACAGTGTAGCCAACACTTTTACTTCGCCATCGTCCGTAGGAGTATCGATATTTGTACCTCGCGTTACGTTGGTATATCTGAAAACTTAAATCCATCGCCAACATCAGACACAAATTCAATGCACTTGTGTCGCTCTTGTGTCGCTATACTGTTTCTTCTGCGTTGAGCAAAGTGTCGACCAAATATTAACCTTGTGTCTTAGTTTGTTGAGTTATTAACTTGTACTTCTTTACCGCAAATACTCGCTTCTGTGACTATTATTAATATTTATTCGGATATTACCTAAATTCGTTGGAGTTCGCAATTTGCGTTAGGCAACAAAATTGCATAATTATCTGCGAAGTTCCTGTCTTTTAGTACACCAAGTTCACGCAATAGAATTGGAGAGATGATAATAAAATCTCTCAGTTTGAGGGAGAATGCAATGAAAAAAAAAGTTCCTAGCGAAGGATTCGTATCACGTAATTTGTGAATGGCTGCCGCATATTGAGGCCGTCGCGAGGCCCGCCTTTTATTTGCAAGAGCATATCACATGGCGCTTCTGTCGCTAAAGTGCGCTCCACGCTGCGCCGCTGNCGACGCCGTCGCGACGTCCGCCTTTTATTTGCAAGAGCATATCACATGGCGCTTCTGTCGCTAAAGTGCGCTCCACGCTGCGCCGCTGATTTATTACCGGAACCTATCACCAGAATGCGCCACATTCGCTCTACGCTCCACGGTCCTTCTCGTATTGGTTTTTCATTAATTGCATTCGCTTCGCCAAGATATGTTGATGAAGGTTCGTTCTGCCATTCCAGTAGTTAGAAACCTCCATCAAAAGTTTAATCATGCCCGGTGATATAGTTGATGGAACAAGAATGGAAGTATGCACATATTACTCAGATTTTTGTACTTTTAAACCCCATCCCAGTTGTTACTGTTTTAATAAACTTAAACCCTGTTTTCCCCAAATAACATAGTGATCATCGAAGGAAATTTCTATTTGAGAGGTTGGTATACATTACTTAATGATACAAAACATATTAAGTCCCCGTCGTGGCCACGGTGTCAGTCGCTCGTCACCAATCATTCCGGGTTCGATCCCCGGACGGGGCAAGAAAAAATGTGTAGCTTTTCATTTCCGTGTCTCAGTTTAAATAGCTGTAGCGTATGAAAAGTTCACCCTCTGCGACTAACAACCGCAGTTGTAATACTCGGATACAGCAATCTGGATCCTATCTAGACGCTGTTCCTCCGATCTCGGTAAAATTCACGATGTGTCTAGTGAGTAAACTCATACAAAAACTGAGCCTCACTGCCACTCGTCATTCGTGGTCCTTAGCTGACCGGAACGATATACATACATACATACATACATACATACATACATACATACAAAACATATTACGCATACAAATCCTTCATATTAGGAAAACAATTTTTATACATGCTGAGGAGGACCGTAACTGAAATAATGGATCAACTGGTTACTTCAAAGATATTGTCACTTTTCTTTTTTAAAGGAACAATTATTGAAAGCCTTAAAAAATAGGAATATAAAGATAGAACATTTTTTTGCGTTTGAGCGAATGACAACAGAGAAGGGGCACCGAGAACTTTAAACTTTTCCTGCTCGATCTCGCCTCGCTTCGGTGCATGTTTCCTTTGTTAGAATACTCCCTTAGGGCGCAAAAACCCTTAAGCGACGGTGCGGTGTAGAAACGTCCGAAAAAGTTAGATTCTGACGCATTTTTTTCTCTAATGACTGATCGAATAGTCTAAAAACGACGATGAAAACAGTATATGACTCATTTGATGCCTCGGTTCATCAGTGTTTTTTATTACTAATTTCCTGCGCTTCTTCTTCTTCTTTTTTTCCTGTATCACACATTTTCTGTTATGAGATGACAAAACATTTGCTTCAGGAAACTAAGAACGTTACTTTTCACATTGTAATTTTCAGTTTGATTTTTCGTTTTGGCAATAACATATCAAATGAACTGGAAACTAAAATGCCTGTAATACTATAAATAAATGTGACTTAAAAATTCAGAATTAATGATACGATGTATCTGGCAAAACATTCAATCGTACGATTTACAACTTAAACTAAAACTGAGAATTTACGATGTCAAATTGTTAATTTTTAATTCTCTGAGACGATATCAATAATATAATATTGTGACTCAAGTAACGTAATATTTCAATAACAAAACAGTATCGTCACTTGAAGAGGCCGAGAATCTCATATTTACCCCTCACCACATACTTGGTTCCGAAAAATCTTTTCATTTTACAAAAAAAAATTATATTTTAGAATGCTTTCATTTTTTCAAATTTAACGAGATAAATTTTTTTAAATAGATTTGCTAGTACCTAAGAGTTTTTTATAATCATAACTCTATATCTACACTACACCTACTATAAAATAAAGGATGACAGTTTTAAAATTCCAGCAACGTGAGAATTTTATTTTTTGTAAGTTCCATAGAAGCGTTTTGTGAAGGTTTTAAAAACCCAAAAGAATTGTTGAACTGTAATATATTGTTGGATTCTTTCCAAATTTCCACACAATATTTCTATTATAAAATTATTTTATAACATCTCTAAATACCCTATACGCGTGGGTAAATATTGTTTTCAGTTTAACGCGTTCCATTTTATGGCATCTACTCGATTAAAACGCTCGTTCTGGTGTCTACGTGGGGTTCATGAACGAGATAAAGTTGTTCGCTCGTGTTCCCCTGAGGGATGGTTTCATCGGCAATCTCTGCGATTACAGAACATATACAATGGAGAAATTGCGGGCTTTTATTTTCTTCACAACAGAATGCCATTTATAAAGCTGCAGATAACATTATTAGTTGCACCGTTGTTAATTAACGTTCTCTTTATGATGCAGCAATCGCTTGCTTTGAAATTGTATAACATAGTACTTACCACGCTTATCTTTCCAATGTTCCTCTTCCACCGAATACCCCTAAAACGGATTAGAATAACGCTCGAATGCCGGGACTATGGCGATGTATAATACTTTGTATACAATTTGTTATTTCAGCACAATGTACTCTCACAATATCTCGAGGGATATAAAATCTTTCTCGAACAAAGTACATTTGATACAGTATAATGTGTAGATAGAAATGTTGAAAGATGAAAGTTACTCGGGAAGAATCTGGATTTTTCGCGGTTTTTCGGTATTTTGATTTTTTTTTCTTTCAAAATTGCGAAACTCCATTTCTCGGTACATGTTTGGATTAAGAAAATGTTTAACCAGTGAAAATTGTAGAAAATGTAATGCTCTTTAACTTTTGTAATGAAATATTTTCAGCTAAAACACTTTGTTTATGAATTACATTCAAAAATATGAAAAGAGTCCGAATATTTCGAGATTTTTCGGGTTTTCGAATTGAAAAACTTGGAATACCCACATGCAACATATTAAAAGATCGTTAACTTCGGACCTACTCCCAGATTACCCCAATTTTAAGTACAGGGTAACTGGACTAGAGTAATTGCATGCAAAGTAGTAGATAATACAACACTCAGTAGTTCAAAGCAATATTATCAAATCTTTCTTTCTTCCTTCTTCAACGTTTCGGCAGATTGAGTTTTGGACAAATATTGTTGTGTTGACTTTTGGCCAGATAAAAGAACCCTGTGCGGTGGATCCAGTAAAATGTAACCCCATTGTATCAATGTTGCCACTCATGATGTAAAATATTTCAAGTATTTTAAATGTAAACATTTAAACGAAATGGTGTATAGGTTTCGGACTAGGAGCATTGAAGTCATAATTCTGACGAAGTATTCTTGATTAATTTTTAATGGTTTTAATGTATGCACTTACCCATAATTATATACTGTATATGACTGTGAATGTATTAGAGCAGAGTAAATCACTCTTAATATATCTCCATTAAATAATTTTCTTAAAAAATAATATTTTTCCTTTTTTAACATAATTATATAAGTTCGAATCAAAAAATTTCAAACATTAAATTTAATTACCAAAATAACCCTTAAGTCATTCATTCTTAAGTGAGGTGTCAGGTTAAATTAAAAAAGTGTCTTAAATTTAATGTCTCGTCATCATGGAGCATTTTATTTCTTCGTAAACAAATTTCATGACATTTAAATGCAACTTATTAGGGTAGAAAAGAGAGTGCAAACAATTTTTCATGTTATTGGTTCTATAGTACAAACGGAAACTAAGCCACGGTCACAAACCGTCCCTTGCGGTACTTCACTTTTCTTCCGAAATTCCCTCTCTGCGTCGAGTTGAAGGGCAGGTAAATAGCCCAATGGCGCCCGCCTTCAGGGCGGAGGAAGGGCGGGCATAAATCGCTCAGGTGAAAGCACTCTCAGCCAAGTGCCCCAACTGCATTCGGCCTATCGCTCTTTAGGATCCTGCTCAGTGCGCAAAGAGCAGCACTAATACCATAACAAGGGATTAAAGAGCAGCGGCCATAAGCGGACTACAAAAAATCGCGATAAAAACCTCCATTGGACCTAGAAATCCAGAAGAGGGCCGCAAAATACCATCTGAAGAGGGACATAACTTACAAGATTGGCAACAAAGAAGTTAAACTTCAAGATAGCTGGGCCAAAATCCGAAGCCAAATCACCCAAACCACGCTCATGGAATGGCAAAACCGATGGGACAATGCAGAAGATGGAAGGACAACATATGAATACTTTCGAATATCAAAGCACGACACAGTTCGTCACTGGTCATGGCTTCTGTAAGGACTAACTCTACCGCATGAACCTGGAAGAAGACCCGTTCTGCCCATGTGACCACCAGATACCAACAATGGAAGACCACATACTTCTGAACTGTCCTCTATACCAAGAACAGAGACAAAATTCCAGACGGAACTAAGAAAAATACTTATATTTTTTGAGGGGCTTTTTTCGGCTCCTCGACATCGAGGTCATTAGAGCCCTAAAATTCTGTACAGGTCGGGATCGAAAAGAACAAGAGGTGACCAAGGGAGGTCAGGAAAGAGAAAGGAAGGAGCCTTGCACAAGTGGAAGTATCCATAACAATGGATTAAAGCTCAGCTCGGGGCCCCGTGTTTGCCAAACACGTTCTAAGTAGATGTAGGTCCCCTGAGGAAATAATACTTATAAGACAAGACAAACTTAAGTGGTTAAAGATGAGACAAGACTATGATAATTTCCAAATCTTGCCATTAGATGTCACAAAGAAGAGACAGCAATACTGACCATACAGATATACTAATACCTTCAACCTAAAACCCCCAAACTTGACAACACCAAACCCAACTTGGAACAAAAACAAAAAAGAAGAGACTACAACGAAAGAATGGAAAAGAAGAAACCCTACACCACAAGAAGAAGGATATGAAATGCTTCCAAAGATTCACAGCAGAGTCCACCTTCCTCCGCGAGGATGGGGACGGGCACTCAGCGGGGCGAAGTCCGGATCCAAGGAGATAGATTCGTTCTGCTGAGTGACAGAGAGGTGTATCATCAACACAAGACACACACATAATTAAAAACACCACTCAACACAAGCCACACACACAAAAGAAGCCACACAGCTAATTACCCATCTAATTACATGAAGTACACTAACAAGGAGAAGTACACGAAGGATACGACACAACGAATCTTAGTTAAAGAAGTTCTCCTTAGGAATGCAGTCTACACACACACATTCAAATTGCAAAATAAAGGTTGTCCGTGACTGATTTACGTGCTCATCTCCCCCCACTCCTCGTTGTTTATTTCGACCTCACGACATCATCAATCTCAACTGCAAGAGATGAGGGTGTTGATCATTTCCTCTATCTGTCGAAACATAAAAGAGGAAATCTACTTGAAACATAAAACACACTCTATTATGAGCATTTGTTTAGAAGAATATCAATAACTCTTTTTCTAATTCTTCTATCTTCTTAATATTCCATTAAATTATGAGTCTTTTTCATAGGCAATCAATAATATCTGTTATTTTACTTAGATATTTGTAAATAAAATGAGATCAATTGATGGATTAGAAAATTATGCATTTGTTGTAAAATCATGATTATGCTTATTATGCATTCATTTTACAATCATAATATTGCATTTCAGATATTTATTTTATTACAAAATTTTGCAATAAAGTAAATGCATAATTTTAAAATTTATCAATTGACCTCATTTTAAATATGAAGATCTAAGTAAAATAACAAATATTGTTGACTGTCCATAAAAAAAGATACATAAAATTTAATAGAATATTATGTTTAGTAGAATAGTTGTCAGAAAACTATGAAATTATGATACGTCTGTATTAATGTGTAGTAGTATTTTTGTATAAGAACACGACGAGTAATTTAATATATAAAATACCTGTCTTCTTTTCATGAATCGTATATCCAGAACATACTATTTGAAATCACTTTTAGCACATTTCATCAAAGAATGTACGTTTCATATAATAAAATCAATATTTTTATCAGCAGAATGGTATTTTACAGACTTCAGTGATGCTAACTATAAGCTCATGTGAATTAAGAAATGTTTGTGCGAATAATCCTTCTTGAATCTTCATTTATATTCACTCTTTTTGGCAGACGTGAAATAACAGTGAATTCATCATGAAATTACAATGAGCTGTTAGAGAAAAGACTTCTTACACACATTCCAAGCTTAGATGTGTCATAATATCTACTGTTCCTCCTTGGAAAACAAACAATTATAAATTTACCTACTTTGAAACAGAGTTACTTTGCTTGGAAAAAATTATTTTCAATGCGCTCAGATCAATTTCCGTTTGAAATCATTGTCGAAAGCAATCGACTGAAAATCTGACAGGAGTTACAGCGTTCTCTCTCGTCTCCATCGTTTGCACATAATGCGAAATTTGGTGAATACCAACAAGGGCAATTCACTGTTAAAGATACCGGGATAAAGGGACATAAGAAGTATTTTTGCGAGTGAAAATCGTCTTCAATTTGCAGATGACTCTTGATATGGGACTAGATATGTTCGGATAATAAATTCTGACGGATTACCGAGGAATACACTAATACAATGCTAAAAAAACTACTAGATAAGAGTAAAATCCGCTAAACACATTATAAATGGGTTTAGAAAAAAGTTAAGGTATATTTTTACTCAGGTTTTATTTATGGTATTTGACCGCGACGAAACTCAATGAGAATAAACAACACAGACTATGTGATAATTGCATAGAAACGTGATGTGTGAGTGAGAAAAGTATTCAGAAGCAGGAAAGATGAGTCATCGTCAACTTGTCGGATTACCAAACGTGTCGGTGTAACGAATGACGGACTATCGAAATTGTACTTTATTAATAGAACTCTTTCATGTTATTAGTAAAAGAGCATGTAAAATGTACGAAAGAGGAAATCTGAGAAACTTTGAATATAGATCGTCAGAGAAACATTTGTATCGTTAGATCTATCATTTTCCGTCTCTTCTGAATGTCGACAAGAGACACAGAATTCACCTTTTGTGAAGAGGAGACTCCATTGTACAGAAACATCAAACGTCGTCGCTTCCTTCCTGATCCTTCAAAGGCGGATGAAAGCAGACGTATGACGACTCGAGAAGTCCCATCGCTTCGTTCTCGCTACCACAATCGTCGAACGGGAGCTGACGGAACTCTGACGGAAAACACCGAGGGAATCAAGTTCATCCTTTCGATGAGTTCCAACAGTCTCATTCCTCATTATAAGACTCTCGTTAACTTATTTACACGCGTTAAAAAATCCTGATACGACTCGCTGACACAGTCCGTCCACGAAAGGAAAATATTCACCGTGTCCAAAAGTATCAAGATGCTCTCATGTCTAAAAATTATTTATCAACACCAGCGCTGTCTAACTTTTCTTAGACCACGAACCATTTACGATCCCGGGATGGGGTCGCTTTATTGTGAATGTATACGACCAATCTCGTCCCGTAAATACCACAACGCAATGTCCTAACCACTAGACGATCACGGCCCTCATCACTAAGTCATCCTGGGTTCGATTCCCGATGGGGTCAGAAGACTTGTAGCTTTTCACATTAATGTCCCAGTTCATTTAGCTGTGACTACTGAAAAGCGAACCCTCCTTCCTCTATCCAACTCCTCCTAGTATCAATAACTCTAATTGTTACTAACTACTCCTACTGATACCTCCACGTGGGCCAAGTTGTTGGTAATCCACCTAACCGACTCACCTACTAACAATGACCTACCACCCAACTCGTAACTCCTACCGCTCTGTGTAGATAAGCTTCAATAGCACGCTACATTTCCCATTTACAAATACAACAATAAAAAATACGTTGTTTGAGCTGCCCCTAACATTCCGCACGCTCTTCTGTCAGCACACAATCATGCAGAACATGTTCGGCATCGTCTATCCCTTGACAGCACATACATTTCGCGTCGACCAGTAGCTTCTGAAATTCCCTTTATGCCCTGTTAGAATTTCGCAAGCAACTTGGGTTGGTTTGAACCATTTCCTGTTTTTTTACAATGAACTGTACACGAGGTATAAATTTATACGTTTGTTGTCCTGCCTCCGCTACAGTCCAACATATATCCCAATCTAATGTTGGACGATGAATAAAACTAATGGATCACATTCATTTATTTCTAAAGTGTTATTTTCATTATAATGAACAAATTCATGTTTCGAACTGGAAAAAAGTAGTTTTTAATTTCTTTAACATTTAGTATTATAATGAAAGTTTTCGTATTTTTAAATACAATGGGATAGTTCCGAAGACAATTTTCAATTTTCTTTCAAAGGATACATTCCACTTCAAATATTAATTGTGGCAGCATAGATTTATAACGCAAAAATGTACCCCCCCCCAATGTGTATGCAAAATTTGGTATGAAATTCGCGGACCCCATATGGCCAGTCGTCCGCAAATCGGACAGCGCTGATATACAGAAACCTTTGATGATATAAGTAAATTAGTTAATTGAAGACAGTTCCTTACGAAAGAAAATTCAGGTATTAATTTCGTAAGAACCAAACAATCGTCCAATAACTTTAAAAAAATGTATTAAAGAAGCATTCGTGACAAGATTTACAATACTGGATTATTTGCTGTTCAAACAAATAGAATAAACGTGATGATCTAGAAATTTCACGCACTCATCCTGTCGGATTGAAAAGTGTAGTCCGTTAAGTTTAGAGGTTAACTAAAACGAAATTGCAGTTACATTTATTTTTTCTTGTTTTATTCTGTTTGTTTATATATAAATATATTTTGTAATACATTTTATTATTTTTATCGTGAAAAGAACAAAAAAGTGCAGGGTTTTCTTTACGTTTTACATGTGTTGGAAAAGTTTGAAGTTTTGTATATAAAACCACGGTTTCGATTATTAACAAATAGATACGTGTTAGATTTATACGTTTACGTTATTTTTCGTTACGTTAAATTTCAGAAAATTAACATGTAACTGCAATATCTCTATGTNATTTCAGAAAATTAACATGTAACTGCAATATCTCTATGTCCTGCGGTTGGGTTCCAGCTGCCTTATAAACACAAAAGACCGTATCTGTTTTCGCTTTTTCTGAATAGTCGTTCAGTCCTGATCCATACATATTTTTCCAGACTTAAATACAGATTTTTAATTCACCTTTCATCGCCAATACGATTGTTGCGACATATACAGAATGAGTCAGTTACAGAGAATCCCTCTGCGTCTCAGGTGGTAGCGTTTTAGCTTATCACCAAGTCTTCTCGGTGGGGCCAGGAAAAATGTAGCCACATGAATGTCCCAGTTCATATAGCTGTTCCTATTCAAAAGCAAACCTTCCTTCCTCTATCCAGCTCCTCCTAGTATCAATAACTATTACTAACTACTTCTACTAACCCCTCCACGTGGCCAAGTTGTTGGTAAACCCAGCTAACCAGCCCGCCAATACTCCTACCATTCTACCCTCCTACCTCCTATCGCTCCATGTAGATAAGCTTCAATAGCACTAAGCAACATTTCCCTCCCATTTACAAATACCACAAAAAAATATCTCCTAAACTACGACCGTTCCTTTAGGAGGAGTGAAAAGACAAACAGCTGGAGCGCAGCGTAGAAGTGAGTCACAGCGGCGTCATCTTTGGATACGGCGTAAGAAAGAAAACCTGCTGAAAATTCTTTTAATTCTAATGGGGATTGTTTGCATCTTCCAGTGGATAGTGGGGGATATGCCAAATTCTTGGTGCGCTAAGCTATTATCATTCCACGTTAAAAGGTTTAATATATCCCAGCATTAGAATATTAATTATTTGGAATGAGAAGTACCAAAATGCGGACCGCAAAACTGTAATACTCGACACGAAAATTGATTTACACAAACAAGTTACATTTATTAATACTTATGTCACTGGTGACGAAACACAAGAAAAATATAAATTTATATTTCAAAGCAATAATCAAGAGATAATCAAACCGAACGAGTGAGATACTTTTGGGTAGAGGGATAAATATTTCTTGGCACTTCGGAGTAGAACCCAAAAATGATCTTCCTTCTAACTCAAGCTATTGCTTAAGGTGGGACAAGCACTCTAAGTTCGTCTAATCACCGAAATGTATAATTGTGTTCTTTATTATTATAATAAGTATAATTCTAGTTGTTTTAAAACTCAATATTATGAATAATAACGATAAAATCATGGTATAATTTGTATCGATCAGTTAATAGTGAAGTGCAAACAATATTCAGGAACCCACTTGACTCATTTGAAACGAAGCACAAGAGCAAACGGCCGAACGCCACCGTTTCGTCATTTATGCCTCATCTCACCTCAAAAAGGAAAAAGTGAAATAACTTTTCTCTAACGTCCCGTGACCTTTGGATAAAAGTGACGTAAAAGAGACTACGGAAACTTTACTACAAATCAAAGTTAACTTCCATCTCTTTCGTGATTTCAAATTTGGTCTATTTTTTTGAAAATAAGTGTTTTCTCCAAAAGACGCAATGCATTTCACCATAATTTATAATTGCAATTATGTCATTTAAATGGCCGGTAAGGTATGTTTTTCACGTTGAAATCACAATAAATACATGTTACTCTGTTTATTTATGCTGATTTAAGATATTTTAGTGGTTTAATTCTACCCACGTAGAACGATTTAAGACAGGAGAATGTTTTCGATTCTTCGCTCAATGTGTAAAAATACGACGAGAAATTTCTTATTCGATTATAATTTTTAATGTGTTCTGAAACTAAATTGCATTTAACCATATTCATCAAAAATTCAAAGCGTAGTAAGAGAAAAACTGAAAAAAATAGGACTAATCAATATATAAGAATAGTATGATAATATCATTGGATGGGACTAATCATTTTACGAATTCACATATTTTGGTGGATTTTAGCTAGGATATTGACGATGTCAATGGAACTATTTATTTCATGGGTACTTCATATTCTGATTTTAAAATAAAATGTAATTTTACAATTCCTTTAAAATCAAAACAAAATTCTTGGTGGTGATACATCTATCTATATTGGAGACTGGTTATATATGACGAATAAAAGGTATATTTCTTGTAAAAACTTTACCTCTTGGAAATGAGAAATAGTGATTGGTGAGACTTGGACTAGAAAGGACCAATATCCATTAATATTATTATTATTATTATTATTTTATTCGATTTAGGATATCAGCTTTTTCTGCTGGTCGTAGTGAGGTACGGGCTAC
>NNCF01128778.1:93455-111062 GCA_002313205.1 Laupala kohalensis
GATCAGGCCAGCTAAGGACCACGAAAGACAACCCCCAGTGAGGCTCAGGTTTTGATTTGAGTTTACTCACTGGACGCGTCGTAATAACCGAGCTCGGGCAGCGATTAGATATGATCCAGAGCACTGTATCCGAGCATTACAACTGCGGTTGTTAGTCGCAGAGGTCGGTCTCTTTGTAAATCCCAGCTAATCAAATTGGGACATGGATACAAAGAGCCCCCTCCGGGAATCGAACCCGGGATGACTTAGTGACGAGCGAGAACGTTGCCACTTTCGCCACCTAATCGCTCAAATTCCTATTAAACGTTACTTACCTATTAACTTTACATCATTACTGTTTTCTTTAAAAAAATTCGCAAATTTTCACTACTCGATTCGAAAAGAACGTACACTAGTGAATCGTTTTGACAAATTTGAATGTAACAGCAAAACACAAGCATTTTTCAAATTATTTTATATTTGAAATAAAGTGCAGTTACCCGGTTCTTACTGCGGAGGATATTGGGCCAACTCGTTGCCTTGTGACCCTCAATTCTATTACTTTGCGGAGGTATAACATTACACAGTGTTCACTTGGCAAACGTTTAACGTAACACAATCACAACGCAAGTACTCCCTACGACGCACTGTCGAGTTTTTGCTCTCTAAACGCGTACAAAATTATTTTTCAAGTTCTTTTCGGTGAAAAGTACTAATAATTACTCTATATCATACATATAAAACTGGGTTTACGATAGCATTTTGGTGTATATTGACATATTTCCATGGACATTTTTAATTTATATAAAAATTCGATTTTGTAAATTTCAATAAAAAATTAATTGCAATTTTTATTTACTAAAAAAAATATTAAACTAAAGTAAAGAAGTTATAGTTTTTATATTTATACTATTTATATATTAAAATATGTTGACCAAGGAGTTAATCTGATTCTTCGGAATTCAGGACATCTTTATTCTTGTTCTGTAGATTGTATTGGAAGATAGCTGATATTGTTTGATGACGCAAAAACTGTCTATTATCGTGTATTAGGAAAAACCAACTTATCCATGATGATGAATTTCAGAACGCACCCCTGGCAATGGTTGCGCAATCACCAAAGAAAACATATCCAGCTTTCTTGTTGCACAATATTCAAATATTATTTAAAACGTTCACTTCCGAAAAAAGAATTTTCGTTAACCGAACTTCTCATTTTTTTCTCATCGCTTCGCTGTGTAAACATTATGGAATTTTTCATTAGACGCCCACGAAACGATGTTTTCAACAGACGATCCTCGTGGAAGTAATAATATTGTTAACACTTCCTCTCGAAGGGAACTCCTCCCAGCAGACAGTGAAGGGCGTTGAATGGAAGATATCTTATAAAACAGTTAGTTTAATTTCAGAGATAAAAAAATAAAAATAGCGAAAAAAGATATCTTTACTTATCCCTGTGTAAAATTTGAAGTCAATCTAGCGATCCATACGGGTGGTATAAATTTATTTCTAAAACGTAACAAGCGCTAAAAACAACGTTACAAGGACAACAGCAAACATACAAACCTTACATTCAATCGGTGAAAGCTGACGCCAGATTTAACAAATTTTCCGGAAATAAACGAGGTTAGACGCGCCAGTTAATCAGCTATTTGGTGATATAAACTTTAATGTTTTGAAACAAATTTGATTTTTTTCCTATTTGTCCGGGTTTTGGCCTCGAGTACTCCGCAGTGCGACGCTGGCGAGTGCTTTGACTTTACGAATCGTTGGAAGGCGTCTGTGTGAAACCTGAAGTGAGGTTAAGAGCGACTGCGATCTGATTCTTCGACGAGACCGAGAACCTCTCGGGGTGATTGTTATACTGAATTTATTTTGTGGCGATTTTATTTATTACACCTCAGTTTATCGATAGTAGCAAACGGTCAATAATGTCGAAAAATGGCATCCGATAAAAACAAATGTTTGTTCGAGAATCTTCTAGATCATAGTAAACAATACGTTGCTAGTCTTAGTGTTCAAATGAGACAAATGAATTGCAAGTGTTGATAGATCTATGAGAAATTAATACTTGGCCAAGGCCACCTGCTAAGCAGTGGCCACATCCTCTTTTCCCTCCATTTATTAGCAGCACCAATTTAACAGAACCCTAGTAACCTGGTCATTACTAGAACCAACAGATACACAAACATATAAAGTAACTTAATCCTTCACTGGTATCGTAAATTTGACGCACGTAACTGATATCGTAGTGGCTGCGAGGTGTCCATGGAGCGTTTACTTCTCAAGTCTGTTGATAAAGCTAGTTTTTGTAACCAACTAGTTTCTATTACAATTTTTCTTGTACTTGGCAACTATTCAATATCACAAAATTGTTACAGCTTTTGCTACATCTTTTTCGTATGTCAAAAAAAATTGAAAATCTATCATTTTAATAGTTTTTAACAAAATATACCTATTTCGCATCTAACACCAACTAACCGTAAAAACTAACGTATTTAATATTAAATATTACGTGATACGTAACTGATATGGTGGTGGGGGCGCGGTGGGGGGGTTGTTGCACGGTTTCCTCGATAGAACCACTGCGCTGAAAGTGACACCCGACACGAAAAACGATGTAATGAAATAACTTAAAATGGCGTGTGAGTAGAGCTCAGATTTTAAGCCTGAGAAATATATCTCGTGCTACAATTAAAGGGTTAAATAAATTAATTATTTAAAATCATTAAGTTAACACGTTCTGGAAATGCTCCAAAAAAGTATAAAATAAATTTCTTAATAAGCTTATTTCGATTGATTAGAAATCCAATTTTACGAACTTTAGCTCATACTTCGAGATAAAGTATATTTTGTTCTTTGCGTAAATAAAAGCATGGGGCGCTACCTATTGTAAAATCGATCCTTTCAACTCATATAAATCCACTCATATAACTCGCAGCTAACTTTGTATCTTATCTAGGAACTTTTGCTGAAATTTTTGAATCCGCCTCTGCCTTAGGGCCCTTGATCGGAATTGATGGGATGGTCCCTTGCTTGCTTCCGGAGAGTAAATTAGTTTTTTTTCCTCCACGTAGTCATACGCAGTTTGTACTGTTTTTTGACAGTAAATTTACAAAATTTACACTGCTGGGTACGTGGAACCTCCTGAACGATATATATAGAAAGCGCCCAACGCTTTTACTTGTACAAATAATGAAATATACTTAATCTCGAAGTATGAGCGAATGTTCGTAAAATCGTATTTTTAATCAATCGGAATTAGTTTATAAAGAAATTTATTTTTTACGTTTAGGGACATTTCTAGTAGATATGATTTTTTTAGCTTTTCAATTATAAATTTATATTCAAATTTTTATTCTTGAACGAACTCTCATCCAAAGTAATTCAATACAGCAACTACTGCGACTGTATCAGGTACGTGATCTCGTCCTTGAGTTTTAACTCATTTTCAGAAAATGCAAGTTACGCTGAACAACTTACTGAAAGATTTGGGTACAAACAAATATAATAACAATTCCACATAGAAATCTCTTAAATTGCGGTGAACCTCACCACCAGGTAACAGGAAATGTTATGTTGAATGAATATGTGAGACGTGACCGAGATTCGAACTCGAGACCTTGAGCATTCAACATAACATAATTAATAATAACAACTATGCAATAGGGTATGCGGATCCAAATTATTATAGACAATGAATTATATATTTTTTTCTTTATTATCACCAACGTTTAAACACTGTATTAATAAGGTTTTTATGTATTAATAAGTATTTGAAGAACAATGTCTATTGTGCAACTGAATCAAGTTACCCTGATGAAGACACCAATCAGTGTCGGAACGTTGGTGATAATAAAGAAAAATATATATAATTGATTGTCTATAATAATTTGGATCCGCATACCCTATTGCATAATATACATAAAGACAACCAGAAAGATAGGAGTATTTTATCTAATAATAACAATTGACGTAAATATAACAAATCAAAAAGGTTGGGCGCTATCTGTTGTAAAATCGACTTCTTTAACTCACATAGGAATAAGCTCATGAAGGTATATTCACAAGGATTTTTTTTTTCATGAAACAGTACCATAATCATATATTATCAAACAAATCACACCTTTCTGTAAAACGAACGTTCGGTTGGAAACTTGGAAGTGGGTGTATATCGAATAACAATAATTTTTAACAAAGTAACATATGAAGTTAATAAAAACTACAGTAGAACCTCGATTAATCGTGTCTCAATTAACTCAGGAGCTCATTCTTCCACAGAAAAAGAAATTACAACTTCATATATAAATCCAACTATTTCCACAGGTGTACGTAGGTTCCAGGATTTCCATGATGTAATGAATTTGAGAAAAAACAGAACTAAAGTAAGGAAAAATTATTTGAAACCGCAAAAAACAATGACTAATTGCTTCATATTTAAACGTCTGATAACGTGACATTGTACACACGTACATGCGTGTTTGTACATAATTAGTGACATAAAAAGTTTCTCGATTAACCGTGGTCTTCATTTATCCGTGTAACCCCTCCCCTCCAATACCCCGGATAATGGAGGTTCTTCTGTATTTTTTTTCTTCTAAATCATAAGTCCTTTTTCCCCGCAACAAAAGAAACGTTCGTAACTTAAATAGTGGATCAAGTTGACATTTCCTTCAATACCTCTTTATAAAAACGATGCCATGCAGTGAACCATGAGTAAATAGAAGTTAAAACTCTCCACCTCAAAAACATCAGAAAATACAGGGCTCTGGCCTCTGAAGTACACAAATACAGACAATAACCGAGTACAAGTCATACAGCAAATGAATACTGACAATACACCTGACGAATATGTGTAGTACTGAATACCGACAGAACAGTGCTTCTGATTTCCCATTGAGAACTAAACAGTTTGAATTAAATAGGAAAAGGAAATTACAAAATAAAATGCAAAAATTGAAAGAACTTACAAAGTTTGTTAAGAACCATATCGCAGTGAGGAAGAAATCGAAGGTGAGGTGTCTCGGAGAGTGTGTTGCTTCCTTGGACTTCGCTTCGTCTGAAACTCGCAGTTTCTACTTCCACTGACGGCAGCGCTCTCGTCGAGTGATGTGAAATGAAAAAACTATTATTCTCCACATAACAGTAGAACTACTCTCAACCGGTCTGGTTGAGACCGAGACCCCCGGTTAACCGTTTGACTGATTAATCCGAGGTTCCCGTGAAGAATCGATTTTCGTTCAATAAGTACATCTACAATTTCATCAAGAATTATCCAGAATAAACAAGCGAAAGTGACGTCATCGCAGTTCAATTAATTGCACTGAATGTAAAAGAGCACGAAAAATTTGCTTCACAGAAAAATAGATATATGTATCTATTCATATATAGAAAAATAGACTCGGAAGTAAGAGGGAAATAAAATTGGAGATCTGCCTCCCCCTCCGCCATTCTGCCCGTTACAACAAAAAATCACATTGTACACATAACGTCGCATCACCCTGTTATACCTCCCAGCAAACGCCCCTCAAACAATCAATGTCTGAGTCTCTATTATACGCTGAAAGAGGGGAAAAAAACTCTTCCACGGGACAGGTCGATTAATCCGAGGTCGGTTGCGAGACCACGGTCTACAGCAGAGGTCGGCAACTTATGACCCGAGGGTCTCCGAGTGACACGTTTGCTAATTTCAAGTGACCCACTTTTGTTCCGAAATTAAAGTATAATATATATAAATAAATTATAAAACATAATATCTGACCCAAACGTCTCTTTAATACTCACATGTTGGTTGATTTTGACCCGCGATCAAAAAAGATTGCCGACCCCTGCTCTGCAGTACACTGAGTTACTTTGTCTCGTATTCGTGAATTGAACACTGTATACTAAAATACATAATTAAATATGTATGAAATTTAAAATTCTATAAAAAGTTAAATATAGTTAATAAGAATATTCTAACAGTTAATACGAGGTAATAAGTATATTCTACAATAGAATGTTATGACACGTTGTATTTCCTTCCACAGATTTTCGCAAATAGAGATCTTGCAAGTACTCTCTCAATCAGGCATCTACTGACGAATGGGTCGAGTGAACAAAGAAATTTGTTGATATCTAACATAAATTAAAATTATATTAATAATAATGTGTGCATTCATTTTTAATAAGCCTTCAAGTAAACACATGTATCATTTCTAGCTATACCAATTCTTATGACAAAAGTTATTTTTATTACGAAACATAAAGATTGTTAATGCACTTTTGTTTAATAGTAATATTTGCAAATGGGAACTTTTGCTTATCTACGCGCGGCGATTGGAAATAGGAGGTGGATGGTAGTGCTATTGTTAGTACGTGGGCCACTCGCCTACGTTTATCAACAATTATGCCCAAGTGGAGAGGTTAGTAGAAGTGCTTAGTGAAGAGTTAGTGAAACTAGGAGTAGAAGGAGGGTTTAATTTTCAATCGTCACAAATATAAATGAACTGAGATATTAAAGTGAAAAACTACAAAGAAAAGTCCCACTGGGAATTGAACCCGGAATGCATAGGTGACGAGCAATAGTGCTGGTCGCTGATACACTGTAGGGGCTTAGTCAATGCACAATAAGCATTGTAATTGATTGAAATAAAAAAATTTAATCACTAGTGATTTTTTTTAAGATATAGGATGTTTATATCTCTCAGAGAATATAAATTTGAAGGTTTGAAGGAGAAGAAGAAGAAGAAGAAAATAATGTTACGTCGTTTCCTTCTTTTTAATGGATAATTCGGCGTAAGTGATATTTTTAGTACCAGTATAATAACGGAGGAATTATGACAAAACTTTAGGGCGGATTTTTTAAATTTAGATGGCGACCCTTAAAAGCGTCAGATTGGCGCAATAGAGCAGAGAATAAAAATGGATGTCTCTGTTCTCATTGTCTTCAGCACCTTTTAGCTGTTGGTACTTTATGGATCGCTCCTCTTTAGGGATGATATCACGCCCTCAAGGGTAAGCCCTTCTCTCCCATTATTCCGGCATCTAGCCACCCTCTCCATCACGAAACGGAGCACCCATCTCCCCTTTGCATCAAGGGGATGATGGGATTTTCCTTCACTTAAGGGTAATGCCCTGGACTTATTGTTCTCTGACCTCCCAAGAATCATTTACTAAATAATTTACTAATTGATGTAATTTACGTCTGCTAATTTAATTAAAATAGTGAATTTGACCTCTTTGTTTGTTTTAAGCACTCAGTCATTCTGCTTTTAAGACATCATTGTACTGTAAGAACACGCCTGAATATGTCTTCACAACAGAAAGACGAGGCGCACTGTACACAGTTTTTAATATGATTTTAACATAGTTTTTGACATCATGTCTTTTTACTGGTGTATTCTTATCACAACGATAAATTTTATTATGTATTAAGTGTGTTTTTATGTAATCTTTTAAAAACTACTTTAAATAATTTACTATCAAAAATTATTTTAAAATTCAAAATAACTAATTTATATATTAATAATATTTCCGATGCGAAGATACTTTAAAAATCAATAAGAAGATACAACACTGATATATTATCAAGATCACAAGAAGGGGAGAACCACACTTTCACTGAAGATGAAAAGAAAAACGTTTCGAGATTCAGGTTTTGCCTCCTCTTCAAGTTCATTTTAATACAAAGGTTGTAATATTATATATATCACATGTTGATATACCAGAAACAAATGTTGTAAGATATCTCATGTAAAATTTTAAAAACATTGATAATTAAGTAGGTTCATATTAAAAATCATAATCTGTAGGATATGTACATCAGCATCGTTACTTTCGAGCTGTACGTCATTATATGACGTTAGAGTTGAATTTCAACTTGTAAAATTATCAATGTTTTTAAAATTTTACATTTGATATATTAAAATCTTGTGTATTATAGTGATCCTGAAGAGGAGGCTAAACCTTCACCTCGAAACGTTGTTCTCAACTATAGTGAAAATGTGATTGTACCCATAATGTGATCTTGATAATAAATCAGTCGTATCTTGCTATTGATTGTCTTCAATGTATGTGCCTATCGAAAATATAATTAACATATTATTAAAAAAATATTCCTTGCCCAAATATGCCCTGCCTAGGTCATTCCCTACCCAAAAATATAAATGATATTATTAAATTGAATCTCTTCAAATCCGCGGTTAAAAGCGACATACTGCATCTGTGCTTCTACACTGTAAAAGAACTTATTGATTTTAATAAAAATTAAAGCCGTCTTGTACTTTATCGCGCCATTGTTGTAGTACTTTCAAGATACAATGTTTTTTTGATATTTCTGTCAGCCCATTTTTCTCAATTCTTTTCTGTAATTATTTTTTCAATATTCTGCTTTTCAATCGTGTTTTATACTTTAATGTTTATACAATTGTTTCCTCCATTTTCTTTCCAATATTTCAAATTATGTCTGTTTCCTATACTTTATATTATTTTTATTTTTGATTAAATATGGTAGAAAACGTTTCGTCGAGGTATCAATAGGAAATGTCATTGACCTACGGACCTACTAGTTAATCATTCTGTCTTGTGGTATCACTTTAAATCATTAACTCTACAAATATTATTATACCCACAAAATTCATTGTATATTTTCTAAATATAAAATAGGAAGAAATATCTCCTCTTTATGTATTGTTCGTTTCATGAATCCAAAGATGAAGGGACAGGACAAGAAAAGCGAAATTACAAAGACAATAACCAAGGTTCCGAGATAATAAGGTCAATTTTTATTAGTGTCTTGCATTTCTGCGAGAGCTATGAAACTAAGAAGACAACCACAATGTGAAGACAAACAAATCTCGCAAGATTTATGAGATGGTGATGAGATTTCTCGAAGTTAAAAGCACAATAGAGAAAGGAATGCTGTGTAAGTTTGAGACTACAAAAGTCTGCTCGCCCGAGAGCTGTTACGCGTGCAGGCTAATTATATTCTAGCATTATGTTTGCACCGTTTGCACCATTCAGGTAAGGCTTTGTTCGCAGTTGACGAACAATGATGCAGTGTTGCCAACTCCAACATTTTCACCTTAATTATAGTAGTCACCATGAATCATGGCGTGTGGCTCGGGATGCCCAGCAGCTCTTGGAGAAACACGTGACTGAACAGCGAAGAGCATTATTCGTCTCTTGTAAACCGTTGATTGAGTAATTTCTAACAAGGGAACTTTCAACGAGCGCAGTTCGAAAGTGGTCCTGATTTTTTTCTTTTTATATATTCTCATATACGTAGTATATAGAAAGTATTGTAATCGAAAAAAATTCAAAAACGAGATTTTTACGGAAATATCCGTTTTGGGGATCTCTGATTCCGAAAAAGTGGTTTTTGGCTGCACGTCCATCCGGTCCATCCGTCTGTCCGTATCTGTCTGTCCGACCGTCTGTGCGCAGCACTCCTGACCGAATGGAAAAGTATTTTGTTTTAATTTTTCGTATTTAGGGTAGAATTTACTTCTAACACATGCGCGTGCTTTCGATTTTCTCTTTACTTGAAAACAAAGGGCACTTCACATGAAGGTCAAAGAACATTTTTCAATATTTTTCAAAAACCGGTCCAACGATTTTGCTTAAATTTTCTGTACGTAAAGTAGAATTAGAGTGCATTACATCCGCATTAGCGGTATTTCGCTTGAAAGTTTGGTATAGACGCAGTAAAATAATTTCTGTCTGCTCACAGAAAGATGTAGAATAACGGTTTTGTGAACAAAGGAAGTAGATAAAGTCTCATTTTCGTTCTTCCTATATTACCTCGGTTGTGTGTGTGTGTTTTTGTTTTCAAGGTAATGTTTGATAATTGTTTTCTTTATTTTTTATGATTTTTTTAATTCAATGCTTTATAGTAGTTTCAATCGTTAGAAATAATATTATTGTTAAAAATATATTTTAACACTTTCAGAATTCTGTGAGGAGATATATAAGGAGCGTTATGAAATTACAGGAAGTTAATAAAACAAACAGTATCACCTATTTAACCGAAATAATTAAAAGATACGATTAGTGTTTATTAATATAATTTTTAAATTTCAAATTGCAAAAAATTAACTCTTTAGTTTCTAATTGAATTTTATAAGAATGTTTATGGTCCGCTGGCTTTGTTCTCGCGTTAATAATATCCTATTTATCTTTATATTTATTAATAAATATATCTTTTGAAATAGAATATAAATCTTGCTGATCTTATCTCCCCAAAAAAAACAAAAAACAGAATTTGTATATTAGAGATTCTTTTATATAAATGCTAGTAAAATATTTGTTTAATAAACTTTTTAAATTGGGTAGAAAGAAGACGATAAAAATATAGAGTAACATGTGAAAATCTTCGCTCTCCTAATAGAATGCTTTAATGCCGCTCTCTAGTCCAGACTGAGAAACGTATATGAGAAAGTACATGAGTGCAATGGTTTTGCACCACTAGTTTATTGCGGTATTTGTAAATTGGAAATGTATCTTTGCGCAATTAAAGCTTATCTCCATGGACCGATAGGAGATAGTGGGTGGGTGGTAGGGGCTATTGTTAGTAGGTGGGCCGCCTAACTGGACTTTACCAACAAATTGACCCATGTGGAGGGTGTAGTTAATAATAGTTAACGTTATTGATTCTAGGAGCAGTAGGAGGGTTCGTTTTTACTAATCATAGCTATGTAAACTGGGACATTAATACGAAAAGCTACAATTTTTTTGTGCTTCGCCGGGAATTATACCCGGGATGACTTGGTGTTGAGTAAGTAAGCTAATCTTAGCCACCAAAAAGTGACTCTGATTATTTTTAAACTGAAACGAATTGACTATTATTTTGTCGCATCAAAATCCTAGCGACAAAGGCACAATGAGAACGATGGAAAAAATCAAAATATTTGGTAGTGTTTTTTAGTCTTCTTCCCTCTTACACTTTGGACAATCATTAGGAAAGTTAAGTATTTTCCCTGCAGGCCGCAACTGTTGCTGTAGTAAAAGGTCACTGATAATAGACTGCCATAAATATCGCTTGGTGTGCTGCGACATCACCTTAAAATCCACTTCTGACTCCGAATCTCGTTAAAATAACAAAAAAATACGAATTCTATTGCTTTAAAATTGAGATCTTTCACCCATAAGTGAGTTACCATAAGTTTTATTTCTTAGTCTTTGGCAATAAAATATCGAAACAAACTTTGTTTTAATTATATCATTTAAAGTATCCGTGGTATTTTACTGCAATACAAAAAGTGAGGTAAGCAAAACTAACCACGTTTTGTAAATAGTTCTCTTCAATACATATATTAAAGTTCTTCTAAATTATGGAAATATTCATCCTTAACTCGTTTTCCAGATTATTTATTCTTCATCTGGAAATAATTTATGTTGAAAAAATTTTTTTTTCATGTGAAACTGGAAGTGAATGAAGGGACAAAAACTAAACATTATTTCGATTCACAGCTATGCACCAAATAAATGGTAATTGAAAGAAGTTTATATTATCCACCTGTTCAAAATTTGCTCATCCACTTGCAGTTAAGGATTGTACAAGGTTCACAAAAATGGCTCTTTGCAGTGCGAAAAGAAACGATATTTCGTTGTTGTTTTTTGTTGTTGTTGTTTCCAATGTCTTCCATTGTGTCATTGTCGTATAAATGGTTCCTTAAGATAACGAAAATCGCAAACATTTCGGTGTATTTCTTAATAATTTTGTTTGGTATATCTCATAACGATTAATTACTGTAAGTTAAATTTGTAGAGTGTGTTTTAAAGATTGAAACTGACCTACCATGAATGGACCAAGTGATTTTAAAATTTAAATATATTTACAACAGACGAAGTAAAAACATTATACAAAAACCAATAGAAACCATGCACTAAATTATCATAATATTGATGTATAAATACCTGATATTTTATCTGTATCCCTGCGAAAGTTCAATATCCCCATTGTTGATTTTATGTGTATTATTTTGGACTCGTGGTGTTTATAATAATTACTTCCCTTGACTAATATCTCGATGTTACCGAATCCATCAAATGTTGTTAGTGTACCAAGTAGCAAACCAGCGACGAAACTTTGTAATTAAAATTCTCTTTTCAGTCAAAAAAGGTTCTCCACGAGTAGGAACTCGGATGTTTGTGAACTTAGAAAACGGTCGTTTCAGTTAATAAATAATAATTTTTTCATGACTTCACTTCTTTAAAAGAATTTATATAAGCACACACAAAAATCTTCTCTCCGAAGAACTCTCACTTTTATCACTGACAACGTAAATAAAACAGCGAATTCCGAGGATATTTTTCTACGTTGGCAACACTGCTAAAAGATTACGTCATGGAGTCATAGTCATCCATCACAACGAAAGCAACAGCGTCTGTTCTCACTTGGAATAGGTGATAAATGTTGAGGTGCAAAGTGCTAGGTGATGAAAGGAAACGCTATAGAGACAAAGGAAACAAGAGAAAAGTGTCAAGGAAGTTGGTACTGTATATTTCAATGCTGAAGGTAGAAATTATGGATTCTTTTTTGTGGGGCTTTACGATTCGTCGACATCGAGACCATTAGAGCCCTAAAAACTTGTACAGGTACGGAAAATGCAGTTACGCACTAAAGAGAGACCCAACGTGACTCTCCCCGCGTGTGGGACTCGCCGAATGATTCAACCATACCCACTAAAAAAAGAATTACAATTCAAAACTCAAATATCACCATATCTCAAAACGTTACATATAGCATTGTAAAAAAAGGAAGAAAGAGAAAAACGAAAGATACCCTAGTGTCGGGATCGAAAAGAAGAGGTGACCAAGGAAGGTCAGGAAAGAGAAAGGAAGGAGCATGTCACAAGTAAGTGGAAGTAATGCCAGACTCAGCTCGGGGCCCCGTGTTTGCCAAACACGTACTTACTAGATGTAAGTCCCCCTGGAGGGAGAAATAAATTATGGAGTTGAAAACGAAAAAGGAGACTTTGTGGCCGAAAACACGTGGTGAAATACGATTGGAAAAATTAATTAAAAATGAAATGAATTTATGAAAGTAAAAACACTGAAATTTATTATACAAAAAAATAAAATGTAAAAAAACATGGAAAGAGGAACAAAAACTGAATATATCAAACGTCAAGAAACAAAAAAGAAAATTATGAAAGAACTCCAGTTAACTCCTAAATATTGTTAAATAATGAAAAAATATTGGTATTTTTAAATAATTACTACAGTAAATAGAAATTTAATTGACAACAAATAAATCTTGATTAGAGTATCTGCGCATAAATTGATTCTTTAGATATAGAAAATTACTCTTCAAAATTCGGATGTATTAACTTCGTGTTTATCACACGATGTACCTGCAACTAAAGTAAAATTGCAGAGCAAAAGAGAATTGAAAAATATCCGCAATAATATTTATCACATGAGTTGTAAAAAAGCAGTTTGCGATAACATGAAGGGTAAGAAATATTTCAAATTCACCTCTTTTTCCACCAGTCACATATTATGAAAAAATAAAATAAAAACTTAATAATGTGTAAAAAACAATAAATGAATTTTTACAGTGAAATATAATATTAAGGAAATATTTAAATACTGCTAGTAAAGTACATAGTACTATATAATATTGAAATCTTAATTTTTGTAATTGGTAAATAAACAACTTTCTGGTCCCGAAACTTTACATTTGGTTGAATGTAACACTAGAGAAAGTTTATGTCAATGAAATATTAGCTAGACTATTTCATTCAAAATTAAATGTCGTATTATTTTAGATTCAAAGTGCCAACCGTTTTTTTTAATACGTCGTCCTGTTTCCACCGCATGCACATTGTCCTGTCGTGCTCATCTTGATATATTTCAACGATTTGTTGGTTTGGTGGACTCTGTATTGAAACACGCGCCGTTTAACTATGTCCACCGCAGATACGGCGACTTTTCTGTCTGTAAATGTCATGTTGACTTAAATGTATTTTTGATTCGAGAAGTTATGTATCAAATCTGTATAATCAATTAAAAAGAAGCTCCATATACATTTTCTTATCATAAATAATGGACATAAAACTTGTTTATATAATTAAAAATGATTTTTCGACATAATTTACCAAATTTACCGGAGAAAATGCTTTTGGCCAGGTTTCGCCTCGATATGCTCCACTGTGCGGAGACACGAAAAGGTGTTGAAAAGTAGCTTTCAGTAGCCCGTGTACGTGCCCCTTTGCATGATAGGTTGGCAAACTATTCCTGAACTGACAATGGAAGTAATGAAACAGTTTTTCGGAAATTAAAATATTATTATTATTATTTAGAATGGAAATGTTGGTATAATAATGTACAAAAGATAGAAAAAAATGCGTGTGACTATTGTGGACAAGGAGACTATACAGGGGTAGAAACTTATGGAGTAGGAGTATGTGAGAAAAACGTCGTCAGTTGGGAAGTATGAACCCGTCATCAGCGCCGCCAGACCATGACTTTGGAACTAATTCAACTGGTCGATTCCCTCAATCCTACACGTTTATTGTAACCAAGGAGACTATAGTATTAATACATTTCATGTAAAAGTTTCATAAGTATAGTATTTGAGTACGTAATTTCCCTATACTTAGAAAAAAGGAGCAAACTAACAACACCATAACGCCAACTTATGAGTCCAACAAGGAGACTAGACGCTGATGATGGATTCGTACTTCCCAACTGACGACGTTCTTCAAACATACGGAACCCTATCACCACCTAAAGAATTTTCCACTTCTCTATATAGTCTCCTTGATTGTGGATGTGTATGGAGGCTATTTCCCCTGGCGCCGTTGCGTCGTTTTCTGTTTTCACGAGTCGCTTGTCTCTTGTCAACGGCGACCATTTTTCTCTCCTCGTGTCGTCGTGTCGCAGGAGATATGCAACCGTCGTTGTCTCATTTTGACGTCCGGCGTCTGACACAAGACTTCTCCACTAAATTATCCTTGTGTTCTTGTGTGACTTGACTGGTGGCAGTTGTCAGGTTGTTCCAACAACTTCTAGACTAAAGTCTCACTTTCTCGTCATTTCTCTCTTCCCAAACCATTCTTATTTTCTGTCCCGTCCAGATAAGTTATGAATGTGTTAAAATTAGTACGTATATTTTTCAAAGTGAATCATTTGGAATGTCTGTTGCATGGATATCAAAAGTTAATCGATAACTGATCCAAAAAAGGGAAAATAATAATTTATTCAATGAAAAGTATGTGTCACTAAAATATCATGGATACCTTGTATCTTTTTTTTAAATATAATTTTTTTTCTTTTTTCTTTTTTCTTTGTACGTACTAAAATTCATTTTTAAGTTTTTTTAATAGTATTATTTTTTATCGTTCTTTTAAGAATTGACCGATGAATTCGTGATGGCTAGTACGATGGAGTGCAGCAGAATAGGAAGGAAGACTAACAAATACATNAAGTTTTTTTAATAGTATTATTTTTTTATCGTTCTTTTAAGAATTGACCGATGAATTCGTGATGGCTAGTACGATGGAGTGCAGCAGAATAGGAAGGAAGACTAACAAATACATACGAGACGTTAGGTTTAAATAGAAAATGGTTCTCTCCTCCAAGAGAGATGTTAGAGTGACTTAGGGGAGAGGATATAACAAGGAGAGAGAAGACTCCGGTAACGGAGACGAGACGATTGATCATTTACAAAGGAAATGTCCTTTGCATTATGAAGAAAGAAGGGAAAATTACAGGAACCTAGAGAGGAAAAGGAAGTACCTATTGCAAGATAATAATGAACTAATAGCTACAAAAGACAGATGTAATGATTTCTCTGACTATATACAACGACCGTGTGTTATAAGGGGTATCTACAAAAGCGCGGCATAAATATAAGGTAAAATATTTCTTTTTCTTACCTTGGAGAAAGGCATTTCCAGAAAGAGAAGAAGGATGAAGAAAATACCAAGATAATTAAGAAAAAGAGGAGAAATATCCACATGATGGCTCTGTAGAAGATGTGGATAACATTTAACGGTTTCTTTATGTGTACCAATTGATAGTGTGAAATAAAATTAATTTATTGTTAATTGTCAGTTTTCGAGTTATTGCAACAACTTCTGGAGCAAAGTCTCTCTTTTTAGTTATTTATTTTTCTTTAAAAATATCACCAAAGCTTTCTCGTTTCTAGGCCTGCTCATCTATTAAAACTAACCTTATCTATAACACAATAGTGAATCATTTCCAGTTTTTTTTTTTACATTTTGATACCCAAAAGAGTTCGTACTGAGAACCTATTTCGAATAGTCCATTACAAAATAATTGTCCGATCCGATTTTAAGTGAATCCATAACAAAATGGTCTTAGCACTAAACACCATATATTGCAATAAGACGATAAGGAAACACAAGAAACTTTCAGAAAAGAAATCATAATATATCGCAATTATTAAATACCATGACAAATTTCAAAGATCAAACAGTTTAAATTTATTTAACATTCCTGAACATAATATCTGCAAATTCAAGTACAGATTTTACGAATTATCTTCCACTTTAAACTCTTTGCAGTTGCCTTATAGGTTGATCTAAAAAGAGTACCAACAAGTTACAGCGAAATTTTGTTACGCAAACGTGATGTATCTCGAAGACGGTGCGAGGTACGGAGATGTACTTTAGCACAAATGCTCATTCAGCATCAACAATTTATAGGACATGAGAACAATATTTACTAGTAAAATATATTATAAATAGTACGTAATCGTCTTCATACCTTTCAATGTTCTAACGTACGATGCTACATTGCATGAATTGCTCCGTTCGGTCCAAAAGATCTAAGATAGAAGAAGAGTATTAATGTATATGATGGACGACAACTTACAAAAAGGGGCACGCACATTAGACAAAAAACATAACATAAAAAGAAAAGTTTCGTTCCATCACTATATTGCATTTTTAATATCTCATACGAGCGTGCTCGTATTCATTCAGGAAGAAAGAATTCTGTTTGATATGTGTGCTTAAAAATGTACTCCCAAGAGTGAGTTTTTTCTTTCATATCAAGTATCTCCAGGTTTCATTTAGGATTTATACGTAGCAGAAAATGAGACTTTAGAAATTTGTGAACTCAGCTTTCCTAGGGAACTATCCTTTTTTGAAAACGATCTTGGGTTGTTAAAGCATGAATATATTGTTACTGAATGCTGAGATGAAACTGAATATGTGAGAAGTCCGTCCGTCCTTCCTTTTGAATATAGGAACCTCCACCTTTGTTTTTCCTGTACCTCGTTCCATTGAAGCAGAGAACGCATTCAATATGAGCTTCACGTTCCGGTTCTCCAACTTTCCACATCTCAGGTGTGTTTTCTGTCATCGAACGAGGGAAATGTGAGGAAGAAGTTCTGGTCCTATTCTATCGCAAAAGGAGAATGTAGGTATTATATCTGTACGAGCAACTATAATAATAATAATATATTTATTTACTGCAAATGGGCAGATGTTACCCGGTGGCAGAATATAAGGTAATACAATACAAAAATACGTGTCACAGAAAACTGAAATAAAAAATTGTTAAATGAATCATTAAACTATACCATTCGACTAATATTAATGTATCATATATAAAAACATTTTACCCTGAAACATCTAAATAATTTGATATCTTTCGGTTAGATAAAAATGG
>NNCF01128778.1:123712-136567 GCA_002313205.1 Laupala kohalensis
TGAAAGAATATATATATATATATATATATATATATATATATATATATATATATATATATATATACACGTTCACGTGCGTAGCGGTCCCGATTATATTACAGCCAAAAGAAAGATTCAATTTGTTGGAATTCGTTTACTAATTTTTAATAAATAATATAATTTCTTACTCTGCAAGTGAGTAATACTCGGTGGTCCATCCTGGCCCGGGTCTTTCTTGCCTAGGAGCGGTGTCTATTAAAATAATTAATCTCGAATTCAGTGTTATTTAATAGTTACGATTTATAAACAATACTTTCCCAATAATCCATAGTTTGATAATATTACGTACTTCTGAAATAACTTTGTGTTTTAATAATTTTGTTGGTAATATGTTAATATTATAACACGAGTCGAACTATTTTGATTGTTAAATCCGCTTCTTCCTTGGGTCCTTGATGGGAATTGATGGGATGGTCCCTTGATTGTTTCCGGAGAGTAAATTAGTTTATTGTCCTCCACGTGGTCATACGCAGTTAGTAACTCCTTCTTCTATCAATGAATTGATTATTAAGATATAAAATTATACATAATTAAAGTATACATAATAACAATACTAAGAGGTTAAATTACAAATCTACAAAATACACACACACACACAATCGTCGCTCATTCTGACAGATATGTCTTCATATTTCAACCTTCTGCGGTCCTAATGACCTTATCGAGTACGATAAACTCTCGCAGCAAATAGCTCCAGATCTCTCGTTTCTCGAGGTATTTAGAGATATTTCCCGAACGGGAACACAAACAGAGAGGAGGATCGCTTTAAGTGAACACGAGAGAAAACCTCTCCGCCAGCGAACGTCGCGAAGACGGGGAGCCACGCGAGCGTCGCGAGGAATAAGGGGTGAACAAAGAGATTGCGACGAATGAAGCAAGATACAACTGCGGCAGCGCGGTTGCACCATTTCATTACTACGCTTATAAAATCTAAACCATTCACCCAAACATTACGATTTACAGATTTTTTTAAACTTTGTTAAATGCACAAAACAAAAAACCTATTTTATTTCATAAAGATATATTTTTTTTCCTTCTTAAATTCCTCACTTAAATTGAAGTATTTCAACATTTCTATTTTTCGTAACGTTTTTTCGATAATTTAAATTAACCTTAGTAGATAGACATATGCTGTCGCGGACTTTTTTGTAGAACTCTTCTAGGTGAACAATATTGTCACTCATAGTTGTCATCTATCTCTAACCGTTTAGGCAGCGTAAGTGAATATGGCCGATTTTTTCCCCACAATTTCATCGACATTTATACTCAACTTCAGTTTTTATCTTTCTTTTCATATATTTAAGAAATATAAGGTAACCTATGTTCATTCTGGACAACTTAACTATCTCGTTGCTAAATTTCATCAGGTTCGGTTTAGTGGTTTAGTCGTGATTAAGTAACAAACAGAGAGACATGCTTTCGCGTTACGCATTTATATATCAGTAGAATGGATTACGCAAATGTCCCCTAGATTCACGATGAAACAAAATGAAATTATCTTCCACAATTTAAATTGATATGTTTCTTTTATGAAACAGACTTGTTTAAGGGAGCTTATCCCATCATCAGCAGTCTACAACAATAAACAAAATAAAAATACAAAAGAATTAAAAAGAAAATTTAAGAATAGACAAGAAATGTTAAAATTTAAGAATATCGGGCGCAACCCCAAATATTGTCCCCTTGATATTCCATTCCTTCTCTGCCGTATCACACTTTAGAGCATTAAAGGAAAGGACGATGATTTCCTACTCTTTCATTTTTCACTCTTTTCGTGATAACAGCATTTCAAAATTAAATCGAGAAAAGACTCGATACTTGACTCATTCATTTGAAATCGATATATCTTACTGTTTGATTACTGACAAATGAAAGTGTGGTAAGCAATAAACAATTTTCGTGGCGAATTGTACTCGATGCTTCATTGCGAATAATGATACACTCTTCATAACTATTTCTGTTTGCATTGTTAATGCTAAAAATGAAAGCGATTGAAACTTTCCTACAACCGTTTTCTATACTAATTAGCAACTTGCACATAAGGTTTATGAAGGTATGAACCGAACTGCCTTTTAGGGTCTTCTTGCAGCGAATATGCCTTTTGCTTTCATGACTTTCCGAGTTGTCAATTTTATCCCATTCTTCTGTTCTTTCCGAATAAGTACCTCATAAGCGTTCATTTGCCCACCCCTCTTCAAAATGTTCCGCAAACGTAACTTGTGTAAATATATGTCAACCGGCATTATTCCTAATAGTATCTCTATGCTTTTCGTAGATGCTGATCTATAACATTCTGACAATCGCAAGAGACCAATGCGCAGTGCTGAATGTATCATTAGCTCTGTTGACTTATTTGTCAATTTATCAATAATGACGTTGTTGCATGACTCATAATGGGACATTCATTTTAATAATTTTTGGGGCGCTTTACGGCTCGTCGACATCGAGGTCATTAGAGCCCAAAAGTTCTGTACAGGTAGGGAAAATGCAGTTACACACGATTGAAAATTTAAAAGACAGTGAAATACCATGGGGTATAAGGTGATAAACGACTAACATTAAAAACCACATCGACCATGTAGGGAAAAGGGTGAAGAAATTAGTGTATGGTCTAATGAGAATCAGTATTACAAAACACACGAGAGCGAAGCAACAAATTCTCCATCTCTGCAAGGGCGTAATCGTGCCACAAATTAAACTAGTCGTGCAAAACCATTGCAAACAATTTCTCATATACGTTTCTCAGTCTAAACTAGAGAGCAGCATTAAAGCACTCTATTAGGAGAGTAAAGATTTTTACACATTACTCTATATTTTGATCGTCTTCATTCTACCCAATTTAAAAAGTTTATTAAAGAAATATTATACTAGCATTTATCTCTAATATACAAATTATGATATTTCGTTTTTTGGGGAGATAAGATCAGCAAGATTTAAATTCTATTTCAAAAGATATATTTATTAATAAATATAAAGATAAATAGGATATTATTAACGCGAGNTTCTATTAGGAGAGTAAAGATTTTCACACATTACTCTATATTTTGATCGTCTTCATTCTACCCAATTTAAAAAGTTTATTAAAGAAATATTGTACTAGCATTTATCTCTAATATACATATTATGATATTTCGTTTTTTGGGGAGATAAGATCAGCAAGATTTAATTTCTATTTCAAAAGATATATTTAAAAATAAATATAAAGATAAATAGGATATTATTAACGCGAGAACAAAACCAGCAGACCATAAATATTGTTATATAATTTAATGAGGAACTAAAAAGTTAATTTGTTTGCAATTTGAAATTTAAAAATTATATTAATGAACACTAATCCTATCTATTAATTATTTCGGTTAAATAGGTGATACTGTTTGTTTTATTTACTTCCTGTTATTTCGTAACGCTCCTTATCTATCTCGTCAAAAAATGTTGTAATAGTTAAAATATATTTTTAACAGTAATACTATTATTAACGATTAAAATTGCTATAAAGCATTGAATTAAAAAAACATAAAAAGTATGCAAAAAGATTTATCAAACATTACCTTAAAAAAACACGTAGCCAAGTTAATTCTTAAAACGATAAGAAATAATATAAAATAAAATCCTCATGCATCAAATAATATACACAAACATTAAATATGACACACAGCATACACTAATTAACAAGAAAAATAGGCAAATGGAGTAGTGGACACCTCTGATACGTGAGCTTACGCAGCAAAATGATGCAGCGTCACCGGATGCGAGGTTAACGACAAGTGTGCAGAGGACGGGTGAGAGGAAGCTACACGATACCAAGAGACACATAAGATGCTGACTCTGCCTCTGTTTTCCTTTATAAAGGAACATATTAAAATGACACATCTTGGAACATATACTCTTTCGATTCACACCATTGGCAAACTTAAAACTACACGCCATATAATAAAAACAAAATATTTTTCCATTTGGTCAGGAGTGCTGCGCACACACGGACGGACCGGACGGACGTCCAGCAAAAAACCACTTTTTCTGAATCAAGTGTCTCCAAAACGGATATTTCCGTAAAAATTTTGTTTTCGATTTTTTTTTTACGATTACAATACTTTCTATATACTACGTATATGAGAAAGTAATAAAGTAAAATAAAGTAGGTTTTTTGATCGGCGTTGGAGTTATTTTAAAATCAACTTTTTGGAATCAGGAACCACCAAAAGAGGAATTTTTGACAAAATTACGTGATCCATTTTTTTTTTCGCTTCTTTATGCTGCTTCATATGCGACAAAACAAATGAACTATAATATTTTCGTCAGGATCAAAGCCAATAATTCAACTTCTTAGTGTATTTTGTTAGAGATTTGAAAGTTAAATTAATATTCAGAATATTAATTTACTCTACCTCTGCTTCATCCATGTTAAATAATATTCGAGGTTCTTGAGATAGTAAACAAATGCGTGAATGTAGCAGATAAAAATTATTTTACTGCGTCTATACCAAACTTTGAAGCGAAATACCGCTAAGGGGATGTAATGCATACTAATTCGACTTTACGTACAGAAAATTTAAGCAAAATTGGACCAGTTTTTGAAAAATATCCAAAAATGTACTTTGCCCTTCGTGTTCAAGTAAAAAGAAAATTGAAAGCACGTGTATATGTCAGAAGTAAATTGTACCCTAAATACGAAAAAATAAAATGTTTTTCCATTCGGTCAGGAGTGCTGCGCACAGACGGACGGACAGATGGGACGGACGTTATGACGTAAACAACTTTTTCTGAATCAGGGATCTCCAAAACGGATATTACCGCAAAAATCTCGTTTTCGAATTTTTTCACGATTACCATGCTTTCTATATACTACGTATATGAGAAAGAAAAACTATGGAGTCGTGTGGCATGGCCGGAGTAAATTGAGACACGTTGAGAACAAATTGGTCCACAAACAGCGGTTAAGTTTAATATTACAAAAATTAAAAGATTTCGTCATTGTCATTATTTATTGATGCAAAAGGCCTTTTCAGCCGCATGGCGACCATCTTCAGTGCAACAATTTTTTTTTTCAAAACATAAATTGCATAATAAATATATATTGAAACATTCTAAAAACAATCTACACCTTCTTCTTCTTCGAAAAGTTAATAATTTTCAATAAAATATGAAAATATAAATTACTACACCTTACATTTTCTAAACTTCTCTACACTACACCTTCTACAACGTCTTTCTCTAAAGGTGGCAAATTTATTTAAACAACCGCGTTGATACACTTACACATACAAGAGTGTATCAACGCGGGTGCTCCAAATGTTGATGGGGGTTCTGCCGATTGATTTGAAGCTAGACCATCTCCTACGGTCGAGGTGGAGAAGCTCGAGTTATAAATCAAATGGAACGTGGATGGAAAGGAAAGATCAGTCGGGCTTTAGTCAAATTCTAAAAGACACGATGGAAGGTGATGAAAGATGTTTAAAAATACTTCAAGAACTGAGATGTAATCAACAGAGCAAGGAAAAGCGGTACACTCCCAGGTAATGAACGAACGGTCGAGAGAGTGGGAGAATGAATAGAATGAAAATTTAAAAAGAAAAGAAAATAATACTTACTCGCGAACATTCTTTGTTGTGCTTTCCGTTGATATTATTTCACATACAGATCCACTTTTATTCTTCTCTTAGGATTGTCCTGAAATAGTTAATCCTCCTTTGCCTTGCTTGCTTCCCGAGAATGAATTAGTTTATTGTTCTCCACATGGTCATACGCAGTTTGTAACTACTGTTTTGACAATAAATTTATTTGATATAATAACTCATAAAATACAACACTAATAATATATAAAATGAAGTACAAAAAAATTATAATCCATTGCGTAAACGAAACAAGTATGACAAATCAAATACAATAAAATACATAGCTCTTATTGTAAAACACAAGTCTTAAGCTCAATCTGGTTGGGTGAGAAATACGAAACAGCGCTTTACCACGTCAACTTCCAGGAACTCTGTGGAATAATGCTAGAACGTAGACTTGACACAACGACACAGAACAGATTGCTCAAAGAACACCAGGAGTAGCACAAGTACGTGTTGCCATTAACTTGAGAGGAAATGCAAGTAGAGAAGCCAACTCCCCAGTTGTTGAAGCGCAATTACTTGGTTCCCATGGGAACTGCAGCAAACAACCAAACGCGTCGTAGAAAGTTAGGCCTACTTCATTAATTGAAAACAACCACAATACAACGCTCAAGGAATGTTATTAGATATTAAGATTTATATAGCCCCACATCATAGTATACCCTAAAACACATCGAATTTCTTATAAATAAAATTAAATAAATAAAGAAATAAATAAATTTAGTGTCAAAAAAGTAGTACAAACTGCGTACGACCACGTGGAGAAAAATAAACTAATTTTTTCTCCTGAACCAAGCAAGGGACCATCCCATCAATTCCGATCAAGGGCCCTAAGGCAGAGGTGGATTCCAAAATATAAGCATAAATTCCAAGGTAAAATAAAAAGTTAACTATGAGTTATAATACTAATAGAATGCCAATATGTTTGTAATTTAAAACAAAAAATTTATTTTACATGTACAAATTATTATCTAACTATAGATTTTTCTGAGTATAGTCTTTATAAATCATAAGAATTGAGATAACACTAAATTCACAATTTATTGTTACAAGAAACACGCCCCTAGAGAACCTGTATAAGAAATCCGTCTCTACTCGAAATTCTTTCGAAACGTGTCTACAAAGACCGGTGGATTTATAATTCAAACCAAACAATCTAAAGAAATTCATGCAATTATTTAAAAGGTTTCTTTCAATTTCAAGTTTACCAAGCTATGTGGTAGTTCCCCTATGCGGTCGTTTTGAAGGTAGAATTTTGAGAAGTGTGTGTAATTTGTCATTGGAGTGTTTATTCCCAATTTCTGGGTATTGACCCTAAAATCATAACTATGGTCATCGGTTAATATGTATTTGTCCCAGAGATGGTGTTATTTTTGCAAACCAGCATTATCTTCAATTTTCTGTTTGTGAATAAGTGATGTTTCTTGATTAAGTGGCACGCAAAGGCAGAAACTCTTTCGAATGATCGCTTTAACGTGTTCTATGTATTTCTGTTTAATAGCGGTCAGCTTGTCCAGTTGAATTTCTTTTTACGATAATTTACATATTAACATTATTTTCGTCTACAGTCATAATTATATTGATATAAATCCGACCTCTTTTCGAAGACAATTATTTATTATCTCACAAAGTTTCACCATAAATTCCTGCCATTGAAAACACTGATAACTTATCTAAAATGTATACTTGTTTAGAGTGATTATCTGCTTTGACGGTTTGTTTTTTCAAATTATGTATTTTTTCTAAGTCATTGTTTCATTTGTATATTGTGTTTAAATTGTTTTCAACTAAATATATGAACATTTGTTTAAATAATTAAAATCGTACATTCACCTGACGATGACAGGGATCTCTGCTGAAACGTTGTGATACAATAAATAATTGTCTACGGTTTTATATCAATATAATTTGCATATGCCTTGAGAATTGAATTTATCAAGTGTGTTTGGTTTAGATTATGAAGTTATTTCCTTTTTTGTTAGAAATTAAAACAATATTTATAATAGTCATACTAATAATGGTAATAATTATAATAATAATTTGAGGAGTATTTTGATGTAATTAATTTTTATTCATCGACTGACATTTATTTCACGTTTCCGTAAAAGCTGAGGACACGAAAAAGTAAAGTCGAAATTTCTTCTCTCAATTAGATTAATGGGGATGTAAATTACGCGAAAGAGCTCGTTAAAATTAATCCGCGACTTACTGGAGCTAAAATTTGTGGAATATATTTCCTCGGAATGCGACTGGTAATCAGGAATTCAGGAGTAAATTTGAACGCCATGAGGAATGAGTTAATAATCTCAATTCCTGGAAAGTCGTTTCATTTTGATTTTCAGACGATAGAAAACTCTCCTGATGATATATACGAAATCTTAAAATCATAAAGTGGATGATGTATTGTTTTTTGTTATGTTTTTTTTTTCTCTTTTTAAGTCCAACTCTTGTTAAGATCGTATGTTTTCACGAATTGTGCGCATTTACCATCGCTTTGAAGTTCATTCAAGGATTCGCACGATCATAACCCATGAATAAATCGTAGTCATAATATATAACTCAATAAAATTTCCTCGTTTATGTTTTTAATCCAGTGTTAATTAGAGTAGATGTAAAATTTCCGTCGCTCTTTTTGAACAACTAAAAGTATATTTATACAAAGACTCTAATGACCTACATGTTAGGGAGCCATAAAGTACCAATAATAATAATAATAATAATAATAAAGTATTTCTCGCGATAATTATAATATAACGATTTATCTCATTACTGTTGTCCTGAAGACACCCAGCACATAGTAATGAGGACATAGGGCCAGAGGAAGTGGGTTAGTGGGGCATGGCGTAGGGGAGCAAATAGTATATAAACGGAAAGCAGACAATGAGTTAGAGAGAGTCAGAGAGCGGACTAGGAGCTGGCAAAAGGCGTTGGAGTTGCCTATGAGGTGACACCCCAGTGACAGCCCTTACGTCATGCCTGCTACCGACTTCACTCTGGCCAACACTCAACCTCTCCACAAGTATTAAATGCGTCTCACGAACTCTGAGTCTCTCTATAACAGACCCCTTACTTCCTTCCAACCCTAACTAGATCCCTTCCCCCACTCCACCTTCGTCGTATCCAACCCCGTAGCTCGGATCGGCCAACCTAAACGCGAGCTACGAGGAAGGAACCGCGATCAATATGATAATTGTGAGTGCAATATATAGTACTGTTGGGAACTACGTACATTTTGCGAAAGGTATTATGAGAACACTAAAATCTTTTGGACCGATTCTTTATGGAATTGGGCGAAACCTAAAATAGGTTTATTAGCCAACTTACTATACTACTATTAATTTGCGAGTAGTAACGAAATTATTATTATTATTATCAACCGTCCCTATATTGTGATCATAGACAAAATGCATAAGGAAACAAAGGTACTGGACATTGATGTGTTTCTAAATAACAACTTGCAGATAACCTAACCAGAGAACATATATATTCCCTTGGGAGAAGAACTTAAAGCAATGTGCCACTAGTAAAAAGTTTCCATCCACCCAATATTTGTATCACCGACCGGTGTAGTACCAAGAAATCTACTGGAACAGTTAGAATAATTAATATTTTACACCAACTTAAAGCTCAAGAAGGTACCGAAAGTACGTGCAACATTGTCGAAAGATTTTTATCGCTATAACAGCCGAGCTTAGTTTTCTTGGTTGCATCAACCCGAACCGAGGTAATATTTTTTCCAGCGAAAGCTGAGAAAGTGCGAATGTAGTTGGATTCAGGTGGAGTGAGGGGTATACCATGCATTCTCACCTCACACAATTTAAAAATCTTCTAATTATTCTACAGGTGTTAAGGATGACAGCATTTGAAAAATTATAAATATGTTTTATGGGAGTTGAAGCCGATTGATGCTCAGATGCAAACTGTGAGGGATGACTCCAGTGGTGGACCGTGAGGGATGACTCTTTTATGTCTCTAGTTGAGTCCATGAGGTCTTCTCTTCCACCTAACCTTTGGACTTAGAGGGAATTGGGAAGGAGAGATGTTGGGTTGCCGGGAACTGAAGGTACCGAACCGACGAGGTTCAATGTCTGAAGTAGGTGAGGGAAGCCCCAGTTGAAAACCTGACCTACTTAAGCCAAGCAGGGTTTGAACCCATGCTCTACCGCTAGGCGGGATCGTGAAAGTTAAGACTCTACCACTGAGACCGCCGCCGTCAGTGTTTGTTATAAATAATAAAAAATCATTATTAAATAATAATATGAATAAATACGTAAATTAATTTTGAACTAAATTGTTTTTTTTTACTAAATTAGTTATCAACTAAACATATTTGCAACGTCAACAACCAAGTGAAAATTGCGACGGACCGGGACTCGAACCCGGGACCTCNGTTGCAAACACTCCTCCACGAGTAGATTGCTCGGAAGTTGTGTTAAAATAAACACATTTGGTTGTTCCCATGACTCGAGAGATCGAGTCCTAAATTGGTTATTATCAACGGATATACATCCCCCCCCTGACCCCGTGTTTCCACACGAGAGCTCCAATCAGGTGCAGAGAGCCGTTTCTGAGGCTAGTGTTACCCACGGGTGAGTAGGAGGAGTGGGATGAAATAGCAAGGGATTGCCACCCCTTCTATCAGATTGCTTCAACCTCATCCCTGGTGAAGATGCTCTCGCGCTACAGCTTCTGTCTAATTCACCGGAATCAGTGCGCTTCGGCTTCTGTCTAATTCACCGAGCGAGGGTCACCAAGTTAATTGGTCGCTAGTTATGCATCGGGTGGAGAACAGTGGTGTCTGACCAAATGGAGAGAAGTACAAAGAGAGTAGAGAGACACGGTTCTCATCGATCGCTCGTCCTCCTTTCATCTCGCGTCAATTTAATCAAGGGACGTTAACAGGGAACTGGGCTCTGCCTTTGCACGTCTCACTATATGACTCAGCTCTACGACGATGTTACCTATGGTAGTATGAGTGATCTGACAAAAGTTTTTTAATATCGTGACTTTTTTTAATGGGACAGTAAACTATTATATATTCACTCATCTAATAAAATTGGGAACCTTTCGGGGCTAATCCATACTAAATATAGAAATGCGTAACGTGAAAACNGTTTGCTACTCGATCACGACTAAACCACTGAAACGATCGAGACAGAATTAGGCAAAAGGAAAAAGTTCTAGATGTCCAGGATGAACAGGGGCTATCTTATATTTTTGAAATATATGATAAGAAAGATAGAAATGTATTTTACAATACATGTCGATAAAATCGGTTAAAAGAGAGTTATATTTGCTTTTCTCCTCATTTAAAGATTTTATTTAGATATATAGATTTTATTTTTTTTCTGAGTAAAAGATGGTAAGTCTGAGAAAAATCCCGAGCAACACCGAGTAATCAGCTAGTACTAATACATAAAAATGAATGTTTGTAAGTCCATTATGCGCTTTCACACCATTCATCCGATTCACGTGTTCCTATTTTTAATTCATGGATATGTTCTCTGGCAAGGTTTGCGTGTACATTTTTTTTACCTTGGGGACCACAAGTACAAGACAATTACGAAAATAGACAATCGAGTCGGGGGGAAAATCAATCTTTCAAATGACGTCTATTCGCTTACGCTGCCTAAACGGATAGAGGTAGGTGTCAACTATGAAAGGCAATATCCTTCGTCTCAGAAAGTTCTACAAAATAGTCCGCAATATATATCTATGTACAAAGTTAACCCAAATTATCGACAGAAAAGTTTTGTGCGTTTAATAAAGACAAAACTGTTTTGAAATCCTAAAATATGAACAAACAGTTTAGCTTTTACCAGCGTTTTACTTTCTCAAGCAGCCGCTCTCGTGTTCGAGAGGATTCGACTGGCGCGTACCCGGCGTGAGGTGCTTCACATGAAGCAAATATCTTTTTCATTATTCTAAAGTATAAAATTTTTAACGAAATAATGACTTAAATATTACATCAAAACTAGTATTGTAAATATACTCAAATATTTGAACAGTCATGATACAAAGCTTCGTTAATCATCCTTTGTAGCGTGTATTGTCTAAACATGATGGTAGAAGCTTTAATAACACATAGGAATATTTTTTCGTGTATAGTATTCCTATGTTTTACGAGTGGATCAAATATTTACGACCTGACGTCATAACCGTGACGAGGTCATGCCCCGGGGTTGTAAAAAGGAACAGGAAAATATTTCACTCTAAATCCTCGATATTCAGCGAGATTTTATTGATCGGAAATATATTTTATTCGTACCTCCTGTAACGAGACAGAATTTCATGGAAATTAAAAAAAACATTATGTAGAATTTCTGATTATTTAAGTCCCTCCGGTGACTGAGATGTTAGTGTTCTTGCTGATCAAGGGTTCAATTCCCGATGGGGCCAGAAATTTTTTTGTAGCTTCTCTCAATGAATTGCACGTTCATAGAGCTGTGACTACCGAAAAGCGAACCATCCTTCCTCTATCCACCTTCTCCTAGTATCATAGTCCCTACCACCCAATTCCTACTTCCTATCACTCCGTGTAGATAAGCTTCAATAGTGCGCTACATTTCCCATTCACAAATACTACAATTTTAAAAAATTACTTAAGGTTTTGAAAATTACTAAGTTAAATGATATGGTATATTGGGTGAAAAACTATCAATAATATATAGCAGTTTTTATCAACTTGACCGACAGGTGGGTTCTCGGATTGACGAATTAAGTGATACCACGGTGTGATGAAGATTCCACAAAAAATTATTCTGCAATATAGATTGCAATAAAAGTTTTTGTTTATCATTCTGGAGTGAATATTCTGAACTTCGGTAAGAAGTTAAGAAATCCATTACCCTAAGTCCACTATAAGTCGTATTGTATATTTTTAATAACGTGTCACGCATCAGATACGTTTTCGTCAGTGTATTCATTGACTTGTGAGTTGCGTCTAGATTGATTTTCTTCAAGGTGAGTTAGAAATTTGAAAAGTTTGAAAATTAATAAGATTGATCTGCAATGTCAGTGTTGGTGTGTATCATCTGCAGATAAAAAAACAATTAAGACGTTGAATGAAGTGTCGGGGTTTCTCCGGTGTGACACGAATTTGGTTGGCCGAGACGAGTCACGGGGGTAGTCACGACTTGAGGGGGGAATGGATGGGGGATTGGCGGAAAGCGACTAGATGGTTCCAGTGAAACCCAGAGTC
>NNCF01128778.1:137479-147616 GCA_002313205.1 Laupala kohalensis
TGGTGAATTATTCTTGTAAATACAGAGTAAGGTGTAAAACCCGTAACGGCATTGCTTTGCATTTGATGTGTTTAAGTATTTGTTTTGTTATAATAAGTCAATACTTTTGTCAGAGTATCGACAAAAGTGAGCACAAATTTTTCCATATAAGCGCATAATAATTTAAAGTCAAATAATTCAAAATTTTGCGCCCAAAGAGTATGGAAACTAGATAGGAAACAAACATTCTTGGAGGTTTGTTTTGCCAAGTTGCTTTGAAAGATATAATATCTTTTAAGGTTTTTAAGGTGAAAAATGTCGAATTTAACAAGAACCATCTCTTTTCCTCGATTTTCAAAAAAGAAGAAGAAATTTGAACCATTCTGTTAATCGGTTTTTTGTTCATTTTCAATACAACAATTTTTACAGTATTTTTTTGCGTTGTGGTCTGGAAATAAAAAACTTCTATTTATAACATGCCAACATTTCGGCTCTCATGATTTTGACCTTCATCAGAACTGCAACAAAAATTGTGGTTTTTCAACATACAGATAATTACGACATAAACCTCTTAGTTTACCATTAAGACAGCGTGACAAACACTTACCTAGTTAAACCTGCCGTGTTCCTCATAAGGCGCACCCTTCCTTGTCGCATGCCATAACGCAAGAGTTGCTCCTGACTCAATTTAAAAAGTGCCACTTATGAGGAGGATTTTGTTTTGCCATGTTGCCATTTTTATACAGTGGAATATAAATACACTTAGTTCAGCTACATAAAATAATTCTACTACATAACGTTTCAACTATTGTATAACATTGTACGTACAACACCATGATAACTTAACAACATTACACTTCATAATAATTGTGTTATAGATCGCGTTCATTCACAGTACAACATGCTTTACATAATAATAAAAATAAAAATTACTAATATACACATTACACAATATAGTTATTACAATCCCTGTTATTATCCATAGTTAGTTTTGTATTTATATTAATTGTTGACGTCTTTTTTATTAAATTTGTGTACACTTTGCTTAGATTATCCTCATCAGATTTTTTGTTAAGTGTTCTCTGACTGAACAATATAAATCATCTCTTTGATTTTCCTCTTTTTTGTTAAACGTTCTTGGTCTAAAATTTTCACGTTAGTGAAGTCAAACGTACGTTTTGCTTCTGTAGCGTGTTGCGCTAACGCACATTGTGGATGAGTCTGGTATTGACTGGTTTTCCCTATATAAACCTTTTTACATTCTACACATGATACCGAGTAAGTCACATCTTTTCTCTTTTCTTGGTTGGTTTTAGAAAATACTACTTGACCAATTTTCTTATCGTTCTCTCAAGCTATTTTTACTTCATTTTCTAAAACTTTCTTGAGTGGTTCTGACAGTTCTTTTACGTATGTTATGGATTTGTACGTTCTAGGGCTTGCGTCTTGTATTTGTTTACTGGTGGTTGTGTATGTTGTTTGGCGGGTAACTGTGTATTGTATAAAATGTTGTTGATGAGCTTAACAGGGAATAAGTTCTTTATTAGTATTTCTTCGACAATTCTGAGGTTTTTTCATGAAAACGCGATTTTTGTTGTTGTAGCCCTGATGAAGGCCAAAATAAAGAGGGCCGAAACGTTGGCAGGTTATAAATAGGAGTTTCTTTTATTTCAAGACCACGACGCGAAAAAATACTGTAGTAAGAAATTTGAAGGAATTACGCAAACATACGGAGATGCAATTTGCCCCATGCTTTGCAAAATAGAAAATAAATATACAGAAATATTTCTAACATAATGATAGTTCAAAGGAATAATTCCAGACTACCACAACCACGGATGAAGGTTGAATTTTCTCACTGACTCCGATTTAATTAATAAAAATGATAAGGACGTTGTAGAGTTCGATATGCGACGCTCGGCTTTAATACCAGCATGCTCTACCCTTTTAACTTCCCAGAAGTTGCCGTTATTTGCTTTCTCTATACAGAACACAGTGGTGCATACACCCTTTTATCTGATTTCAAGTTCCACAATGCTACGCATTATCTCGCTTGTTTGCACTCGTCAGAGAAGGAACTGTTTTGAAAACGCAAAAAGTGATTGATGATGAAAGCAAAAGATGATTTAATTAAAATCGGACGGATTAAATCATCTCACTTGTTCCAAAAGAATAGACTTTAATTTATTCGTTATGACCGTTTCACACTTCCCGAAATTCCTTGTTCTCTATAACGAAATGTGTGAATGGGTTATGTGTAATCAACTGCATATGTGTAAGTAACTTCATTAATAAATACATTTCATTTTATTTTCATGTTGTGGGCTCATTATTATATCTGTTTTGTTTGATATATACTCCACCTTGGCTCAGTTGTGTACATTCATTTTGTTGCCCCACCCTGGCAGAAATTTTTCTCCGGTTTCCGTTCGGGTTGAGGCGTATTTATGTACAGACCCTCTCGGCTCATGCGTAGGGGCGGCATCCATTGAAATAATAAATCTCAATTTTAGTGTTATTTAATAGTTACGATTTATAAACAATACGTTCCTCATAATGTCTAGTTTGATAATAATACGTACTTGTTAAATAACGTATTAGGGTTTTCTTNATGTCTAGTTTGATAATAATACGTACTTGTTAAATAACGTATTAGGGTTTTCTTTAAACAAATTTGTAGGTATTATGTTACTTTTATAACACGTACTAAACTATTTTTATTGTTAGTAGTGTAAAACTGAAACGTTAAATCAGCCTCTGGCTTAGGGCTCTTGATAAGAATTGATGGGATGGTCCCTTGTTTACTTCCTGAGAGTAAATTAGTTTATTGTTCTCCACGCGGTCATACTCAATTTGTACCTCATTTTTGACAGTAAATTTATTATTATTATTATTAATTACTTTCATCGTTTCTGAGTTTGTTGGGATAGCATTCATTTTACAAATTTTACCTTCTCTAAAAACAAAAAAAAAAGCAAATGATCCTTTTTCTCTTCGTTAGAGCTCCGCATAAGTGAAACTACACTCCCGGTGTCTATGTGGTTCCCAATTATGTTGAATTACACATCCTTTAGAACGTCCGCTGTATAATTACTCTTTGTGACGATTCTATACTTACTGTTAATTAAAATAAAGAAATAACGTATCAACTAGATATAAATACAGAATGGAGAGTAGTTGAAACTAGAGTCCTTTATTTGGGAGAAAAGTGTCAAGAACACCGCGACTAATTAGGTCCACTGAAACACCCCCAACCAATGGGTGACAGTCGTTTTGGTCTGGTAGCAATGTAAAATAACTGTACTTCACACGTGACCACGAGGTGCCAACGTAAACGAAAACAAAGAGCGGCCATTTTGATCCACCTATGTGCCTCCTAGATGATGATGGTACGCGCTCAGAAGATGCTTCGAAGTATGAGAATCTACTCCATACACCTTCGAATTTTGTTCGACTTGTCATTTCACCACATATAAAGGACTCTAGTTGAAACTAGAGATTATTCACGCGGTCGGAACATCACCTTTTTTTTGTTTTGTTTTGTTTGTTTGTTTGTTTGTTTGTTTTGCGCGAAAATTTGTACGAATCTCGATTGGCCAGTATTACATCGATAATATCGATGACTATAAGATCGAGATGTCTATAATATTTCACACGACGGCTTGTGAAATGGTATTTTTTCAATCAAAAATTAAAAATATTTACAGTACCAATCAAACTATCCTCCAATGAAGGTGTAAATGGTGAACAGTTGTGGAAAGTGAGTGGTCAACAGCCCTGTAATCAAAGCATTTTCACCTGGCCCAAAGTAATCAAAAGTTAGTGTGTTTTTATAACTTTCTCTGATACGAAATTTACGCTATATGTTCTGCGCAAATTTGTAAAACATAATTTAGTTTCACCTTCGAAAATAGACATATGCTGTAGCGGACTTTTTTGTAAGGTTCTTTAAGGAGAAAAATACTGCTATGCGTTGTTGTCACTGTTTAGGCGCCATAAGCGAATATACAAAGATTGATTCTTTCCCCCCAACTTGATTGTTTATTATCGATATTAGCTATTACTTGTGATATCGAAGTAATACATACTAAAGCCTTGTCAGAGAACATATCTATGAATTTTAAAAAAACACGCAAATCGGATTAATAGTACGAATAGATTTTAACACACACAAATTCTTATACCTTATATTAATTACAGCAATAATTAATTTTCGCATCAGTTCCTGCAGATAAATGAATTTCTCAAAAAAACGCTTAAACAATTTCTTTATACGGTCACAAAATTTCTAGTCACAATGGTTTGTCATTAATAAAGATTCGTCTAATATATTTTATGGCCCTTCAACTATAGCTCAACAGTAAAGTCATACAAAAGTTTCATTAAAGCTTTCCTCATTAAAATACAGGTTCCTCGTTAAGAAGATGAATGACTTCAATGCTTCGTTTACGACCACATTCAATATTCGTTGAGCACTTGCGTAATATAGAGACAGAATAATGCTGCGGATAATAGATAGAGAAGAACAAAAAACTAGTGCATCAAAAGAAACCGTAACGGAGTCGTAAAAATGTCACGAAAGAACTATTGTCGGGTGTGTTTTATTCCGGTCTCACTTCAATCAAGTAGTCGAGGAAGCACTTTAGTAAGTTCAGATTATGATTATTAAATTTGAAAGACGGACATTTTAAATGATAGTGCTGACTGGATGTCACCAGCTGACTGGATGACCTCGAAATGACCTTAAGATGATCGTAATCTGAACAATATTTTTTTTTAATCATATAGTTAATTATTACACACTGTGAATGAATTCGAAAAAATACTTCGTGACTCCTTGCTTCACATATTTGTCAGGTTGGCACGCAATTTACATCCGACTAACATAAAACGATTACACACAAAATCCTACGATATTTTGGCACATTCATTTTCATTCAAAACAATCAAATAAGGAGAGAACTTTTGTTGCGCCGTCTTCATTTCTTCTGTTCAAATTAAGCTATAGCTGTTTTGTTTCAATATCTATAATCGCCAGTTTCTTAATCCAGGATATAAAAATTATGAATAATGCCACAATAAAATTACAAGGATATAAATTAGTATTTTTATATCAATAAAAATATAGTTATATTTTTATTGATATAATTTTTAAGTTTTATATCCTTCGTAGTGCTTGAAGATCCCTAATACAAAGATTCATGATTCATGAATTTATGTGGATGAATATTTTGTTCTTTTATTTTTTCAAATCTTCTGCTTCAATTTACAATGGTCAATACCATCACGTAGCCTCTTATGTTCCATAATGACATGTTTTTTCTTGTTTTAATACTTTTTCTTTCTTTTATACATTTTCAAAACTTATATTTTTGCTTCTCAATGCTCATATTTTTGTATGTGTTAGTGTTTCCATCGTTCGTATTTTATTGAATAATTTATGTCCTTATGTAGTTAAGTATAAGAGAAGGCGAATGCTTTAACTTCACCACTAAATAAAGTCATTATTATTATTATTATTATTATTATTATTATTATTATTATTAATGATTTGGCGTCTCTCTGAATGTAAAATTTGAGCATACTTACCATTGGTACCACACTTGATAAGTAAAATCTGAACAACGTTAATAAGTGAGAGACAACAGTTTACTTTTACTTGTCTTTGATGAAGGACAACAGAGAGGCCAAAAATTGACAACAAAGGCAATACGACGTCTCTAGGGATTCTCTTATCCCATCGTCTTTGTATGATAAATAAAATGTGTTCGTATCAGAAGCTTCACAGTGTCACTCTGAGGTAATGGAATCTCTGGCAAATATATGCGGCTTCTCCTTTAATAAATCGTGGCAGCTTAGTTTTAAAAAGTGCTTCAATCAATCTCACTCCACCGAGGATCCTGAAGCACTAATCTATCGGAACGGAGGTCTGTCGCAGGTGCACAAAGAAGATGGAGCGATTCGAGACTGGTGACTTATCCGCTGATATCTGCCGGTCCAGGCCTCAAGTGACGGCAAAGATGAAGCATTCGATCCGAGTCTGAAGATTCGATCTGGATTAGGAATTGAATACTGGTGAATCTTTCAATTATACAAGGCAAAGAATGGATTGTTTCTGAGAAGTTTCTGAAACTTTTACAAGAAGGAAAAATTGGCCCTACAATATAAGTGTGGCATTTCCATGTTGTCTTAGTGTACGAAATACTTCCAATGCAGCATTAAAATTTTGAAATAATTTGAATCAAGAAATTTTATATTAATAATGCAATATTTTTGTACAAAAATAGTTGGGTTTCTTTCGAATTCAGGCGTAGTAAGTATGCACGAACAAAGGAAAAATAAATGTAACATAGTTATCGATATTAACATTGAACAGATAATAATTAGTTTTGCAAGTATACTTTTGTTACGTGAATACAATAAAATTTAAGTAACATTCTCATTATTTTATCACATGTCAACACATTTAAACAAAATTTATATTGAACATTGTTAGTCGTCGTCAGGTATGACAAATTATAACAAAAAACATAACCACAGAACAATTGAACATGATATTAAGCGTCAATATAAACACAATATATGATACAAAAAATATAAATGTAGCAACGCACCTAATGCTACATATTATCACTCGCAACACTTGAATAAATATTACGTTTTCACACAGAAGACATTCCTCTCTCAAACAATACCGAACGCAAGGCAAACGAACGTTTGTTTGTGTACTCCAAAGCACGACAGATGTTTACACGTTCGTAGACAAGAAATAAGAATGTTGCTTGGAACTTACTGGAATGCCAAGACAAGACTTATTGATAAGAAATAAGAATGCAGTTGAGAAAGTTCCAGAATAGCAACAAAGTATTCTCTCGACGAATCAGAAGGTTACCAAGGTGAAATTATTTATTGATCGCAAGCCAGAAGTCATTCTGGCAGGAGCAGTTCTACAAAGCAGACCTCTGCGACGCTTTACCCAAGGTCAGCCCGTTGATGACCGAAGACGCTGGAGGAAGGATTCTCCTCGCGCCCCGGCTCTGAGCTCAGTCAAACGACTAAGTTGTATTGCGACAGAGAGTTCAAGAACTCTGAGTCTTCACCGCACGAAGCTGTGACTGTTTATAAACTCTATATGCTGATCATACGAAGTCACGCTGNAGCAACAAAGTATTCTCTCGACGAATCAGAAGGTTACCAAGGTGAAATTATTTATTGATCGCAAGCCAGAAGTCATTCTGGCAGGAGCAGTTCTACAAAGCAGACCTCTGCGACGCTTTACCCAAGGTCAGCCCGTTGATGACCGAAGACGCTGGAGGAAGGATTCTCCTCGCGCCCCGGCTCTGAGCTCAGTCAAACGACTAAGTTGTATTGCGACAGAGAGTTCAAGAACTCTGAGTCTTCACCGCACGAAGCTGTGACTGTTTATAAACTCTATATGCTGATCATACGAAGTCACGCTGGTGAATGAACTCAGTATTTTTATTGCACGAAGCCGTGACGGTGAATTCTGGATATGTACCACACGAAACTTCAGTAACGCATATTCGTGAGTTTTGCAGGTAACTGCGTAGATATTAATCGTCAGGGATTGTTGACGAACTAACGTGTCCTACTGTTGTTTTTTCTTATGAGTACTTGACTTTCCTACTCCAGTTTTAGGAAATGAAAAAACTCGTCCTTTCCTGACTACAATCTTATTCATTTTGAAGGGGATTTCTTTATGAAACACTCAGTTCAAACATGAAATCAATCACCCCGACATAAACCAAACAAACATGTTCTAATATTGTACTGTAAATATCATATAGATTTTCTGTGACAGTGCGTAAATTCAAACTCCCGTGTGTACTTTTATGAATATAATTTGATAAGCTACGTTTGTGTAATTAACTTCTTTGCCCAAAATGTATACAATCACATAGCACATATTTTATTTCAAAAATTTAAAAAGTATTTTTTATTTTAAAGAATATGGGAACTAACAAGGTAACACAGCTCGTCCATAGCAGAAGGTCCCGGGTTCGAGTCCCGGTCCGTCGCAATTTTCACCTGAGGGCTGTTGACGTTGCTAACAAGGCAACTGATTACATCTTTACTTTCCATACCCATCCAGAGAAATATTAATTCCATCCAAATATAGTGAATATGTTTTTGCTGTAATTTTAACAAACAGAGGTCATTGAAAAGATATCTCGTATATAAATGATATGAATAAATTTATATTTTTTATCCAATCAAACCTCAAATTTGTAATTTGAAAAAAAAATTGCGATGAATCTGTAACACAAAAGCCCGAACACTATTTCAAGACTTGATGTTTTGACATTGTTTACTCATTTGACGTGGATTCAAATGCGTTCTTCCCTTTGATACTTTTTACGTCAAATAAACCGATCTCTTCAATTTTTTGTATTTTAGTTTTAAAGAAACTTCAAGACAAATAGTACGTAGTTAAAATCTACGATTCATGTACCACTGAAATTCAGGGAATAATTCTACTACAATTAACGTCCATTATATAATATAATTAAATAAATAATAAAAAGCTTTCGACATTTTTAGACGAATTTTATTTATATATATTTCAAAGCAAACTTCCATCACTTTGGTGATTTAAAAGCTGATCGCTTTTTGAAAATAGGTGTTTTCTCCATAAGTCGTTATGTGTTGCACCATCTATTATAATTGCAATTGTATCATGTAAATGACCGGTGTGGTATGTTTTTCAAGTTGAAATCAGAATAAGTACATATTACTGTGTTTATTTACGCTTATTTCTGATATTTAAGTTATTTAATTCTTCCTACGCTAGAACGACCTTAAAATGATTTTGATTTTACTGAAACGGAAAGCTGTATTTGCTGATAGTGTGTGCTCCTGGAGTGAGCTCCTGGTATGCAACCACGCCTTGCACATGTGTACGGCGGGACAGCATATTCCATGTTCCCTGTTTCTTTATGTTGGTAATTGAAGGGTTGGACTATAAAATTCACTAACCAAAGTATTCCTGGAAATGGACGTCTATATACTTATACGTTGAATATTTGAATTATTTAACTCTGTAAATTCTTTATCAGTCATCATGAACGAAATGCAAATAGAAATAACCCAAGTCTTACTTTGCTCTACAGGCTTCGGTAAACGTTTTAGTGAAAATGAATATTCATATTCGAGTTCATGTAGTTGAGTCTTTCTAAGAAAACATACTTCGAAATTCGTACTTTAATTCCTAGCGTTGTGTGCTGAACCTTGGCACGGTTGTCTTAATTAATACTGTAACCCCATCCTGAACGAGTCGGATTTTACTCACAAAGTCATTAGGATCGTGCCTAGGGGAGGCGATCTACTAATAATAATTTCTCTCAAATTTAGAACTACTTTAATATGCATATATTTCTTCCGTGTGCCCTACACGTGGATAATATATGTGACAACCTTCGGTCAGATGAAAAAGGCGACGACGCGGGAATCGAACCTGGGACCTCCTGCTGGTGTACAGTTGCGGAAGGCGAACGAGTGGTGTAGTGGGTATCACCCCTGCGATCAACGCCCGACTGGATCGATTCCCGACTCGTCACAAATATCACCTGATCGAAAGTTGTCACTATTTTAATAGTTACATTTTATGAGTATTATTTTACGAATAATCTGTAGTATGATAATATTAAGTATTTGTTAAATAATATTATGGTTCTTTATTTAATAAAGATTTGTTGGTATTGTTGATTTTACACCAATTATAACACGTAGCGAACTACTATTTTCTTATCTAAGGAGTGTTCTGAAGTTTTCAATTCGCCTCTCTATTACAGCTCTTGCTTGCTTCTAGGGTCTAAACTATTTTTTTGTCCTCCAAGTCGTCATACACATTTTGTAACTGAATTTTCGACAATATTTTTTTAATATAAGAGTTAAATTGGAAACGAATTGTTATTTGGTACTTTTTTCTAGCTTAAGATATAATTGAGATATGATATCAGGTAAATATAAACGTGGTTTTTTTTTTCGTTTACACTTAATAAACATGAACATTTAAAGAGTAACATGATAAAAATTTTAGGATTCCATGTTGGTTTTATTCACAGGATTTTAAAGGACAACAATGAATATCTATAACAATTAATGTCTATTATGTAATGTAATTAAATAAATAATGTC
>NNCF01128778.1:151854-186315 GCA_002313205.1 Laupala kohalensis
GGTTTGTCCGCCTCACGTATCGCAATTGAACTCTGGGGGACATATTAGTATCCTTCATAGTCAACAGTAATGAGCCACATCTACTGATTAGCAGCCAATTTTAATTGTTTTCACGCTTTTACAATTCTTGAACCATACTTTGCATTTTAGTTGAAATTACCTTTGAAATTTTAAACAAATCATTTTAAATAATTTGACCGAATACTTTTTTCCGATTTCCATACCACATCCATTCCGAATAATTTACTTTTAATAGTTCAGATTATAACGTTGATGGAGATGTTTTTGTTCCTTTATTTTGATTTCAATTAAATTGAATGAAAGGACTATTAGGAACGATATCATTAATGTCACATGCGATGGTAAAAATGTACATCATTGTCATTGAAAACCAACAATCAGAGTAATGCCAAGGTTTTGGCACAATTCACCATTAAACTTTATACGATTCTGACACCCAGATTTATGTCATCATTCGTGAGTGGAAATGGGTCATAAGAATGTCACGACACAGAGTAATTAAAACATTTGGTGGCCATTTCGGTTATGAATTGTCCATTATATCAGTTGAAATAATTATTTCCAGTTATGGATATTACCACTAACAACTCACGGATATATATATATATGATATTTCAAATTTTATGGAAAAGATAATATTTCATCTAAATAACGGGTTTTACCTACATTAAATTCAAATGTGTTGAGGGCAATCACTAGATTGGCATTCGTGTGTTTACTCATAGCTCCTTTTTTTATTAAAACATTTTATTACTTTCCTCGTATTTCTTTCGCTGCTTTTCTACTCTTTACATTTATGTCGGTTTCATAAAATCTACGATTGAACTTCATTGACCGGAAAGAGAATTTAAATGCGAAAAGAAAGGAAAAGCCTCTATTTTTAAAGAATGAAAATTTTATTATGGTGGCTCCATTTCAATCTCTAACATTCACCTTCAGAAATCAAGTATTTTTGCCAAACGAAGCATTTCTAAAATCTTGAAAATGAAGTAAAAACTCACGCTTGGGGTCTATTACACTCAATAATAAACCCTTTGAGCATATCATAAGCGTGTAAAGGAGATAAAGAAGATGTTTTAGGGTAAAATTGAATTCCTTTTTGTGGCTAGCTCGACAATATATAAGTGTAAAGTCTTGGAGTAGATTCTACATTCTGATTTACATACGGGACTTATCATTTGATGTATCACAGACACGTAAAGATTTTGATTTATTTTATGACATCAAATGACGATTCGTTTTAGTAAATATTTGAGGCGTTCTATTGATTCACTCAATATAACCATTAAATATAATGCGATTATAATGTCAGTATCTGTATATCGTATACATGGAAGTGTTTCCCTGGAGATTTTCGATGTAAGTAGGAAATAAAGTTTTCCGCACAGCACAATTGTCAGTTTGTTTTTCAATAAGTGGGAAGGAAATAATGAAAAATACTTGATGGAAATAATTGAATCCCCACCCACTCTTTCCGCACCAATTTTTTCAGTCGCAAAACTAATAGCAAGCAAGAAAAACATTAAATTCTTCATTGAAACGCCAACTCACAAAAATTCCAAAGACATTAACTAACCAATCCCATACATTTCTCAGAAAAAACGTGTATATCATATTAGTTAAACTTACGATGGATTTTTATGCTGATGTTCTATGTTTGTTAGAAAATCTGTTTATTTAAACTACATAAACCTTGTTAGTGTTTAAAATCAACAGAGGTTCCTGAGCATAAGAAAACTTTGAAAGTTTCAGTGAGTGACTAGGCCAGGGAAGACTCCGCGATGCAAAAGATGAAAAGAAGGAAATTCAAGATCAAACACAATTTTTTCAAAACTGTTTTCCTCTCGTGCGATGTTTTTTGTCTCTTAGATAATTAAAGCCACGTCACGAACCGAACATTCCGGACGAAATTTTTTCTGAAGATCCGTGTGTTCATTCAAAGGAGAAAAAGGCAAAAACGTTTTAAGTAGCTTCATAGCGTGAAATAAAAAATTCTAAGATCCGCAAATTCAAAGGATCATAGGAGTGGCCTTTTTTTTCTTTTTTGTATTTGCAATCATTCAGACCATACGGATATTTGTTTCTTTATGTTTCTGATTCCTATTAATGTGTTTAATCAACACTCTAATTTTTCCGTGGCGTTCTACGACATTCTGCACTTCCTGGGTTTTCCATATCCCCTGAAGAGGTTGCATTTATAGACCACGCAATTGGGAATGGATCCAATTAAAACATTTTAAGCAGGTATGGCGTAAGTTTATCGTGTAAAATAAGAAGATAAGAAAATATATTAATCTCCTCATCTTATGAACGATGAGGGGAGGGTTTTTTTTTCTTTTTTTGCAATATGACCTCTAAGTGCGAAATTTGCTATTTTTCATGTTTTTGATCTAGTGACGCGGGTATTGATTAAAGAAGTTGAATGCCTTTGTAGTTGTAACGAATGCAGTTTGTAGCTTTAATAAAACCTATACAATGACACGTCGTAGGTTTCAATTCCTTTAATAGTTACAGCAAAAAAACTCAAAAACATTGTTTTTTTGCAATAATTATTTCAAAGAACAATTCTTTTTTATTTTTATGGTTTTAAAATGTTAAAATATATTTTTACGGTTTCCATTTTATAGTATTTATTAAATTTCTTGTGTAGGTCCAATACCCGAGTCACCATATCACAAAACATAAAAAGTCACAAATTTCGCACATTGAGGGTATATTGCAAAAAACTGACCCACTCTACGGTTCTTCAAGAGACGTTGAATGTCCTCTATTTTCTTATTTTGCACGATAAAACTACGTCCTACCTTATTATATTTTTATAGACATTATCATTCGTTGGAATCCCCATTGCTTTCTCGTTAAATGCGACCTCTTCATGGGATGTATTTTACTTAGGAAGAGCAGAACGTCCCAGAACTCCACGAAAAAAATCATAAACAAATATATATTCCAAAATTACTACTACTACTCTAAAACCTACTTTCTTGTGTTTTATTAAATACAATATTTGTTAATACTATAACACACGTCGAACAATTTTTTTATCGTTAGGAGTATGTTGAAATGTTAAATCCGCTTCTTCATTAGGGCCTTTGATCGGAATTGATGGGTTGGTCCCTTGCTTGCTTCCGGAGAGTAAATTAGTTTATTGTCCACCACGTGGTCACGCGCAGTTTGTAACTTTTGCTGTTTTGACAATACATTCACTTATTTCTTTATTTCATACTATGAATTGCAAAGTAGCTGAAAATGTAAACGTAGATGTCCGCGGACGGAGTAAATATAAACTTGTTTGTCCGAGACCAATTGTATATCAGTAGACAGAACTGCTGTTGTTATCCTGCTCTGGCGTCCTTCTGCAAAATGAGGGAGTCGTGCAGACCTAAGTCGCTGAGTACGACAGAGACTGACTTTGTTCTGAGGAGGTCACAGTGAGATGACCGGAGCAGTTCTGTCTACTGATATACAATTGGTCTCGGATAAATAAGTTTATAGTTGAAAATGGTCTAGCTTAATATTTCTCGTATCTATTCATTATTTTATATCCATATTAGGAATATTAATTTTATTTTCGAATAAAAATATTGTAACGTTGATGTTAGACCGATGTAAAACTGGATCCGACAACGATTCATTCTTCTTGAACTGACCTCCATTCGCTTTTAACCCAGAGAAAGTAGACAGATAAGGCAAAGTTCGGAAAAAAATTGGCATAGATATGAAATTTCGTATACATTTTAATGCCATCATTTCAAATGAAATATCAAAGTCTCCATTTTTGGAAAATGCAACAAATTTCTATCACAAGTGGGATCGATTAATGATTTTAAGGTGTACATCAAATTTCATCTGCATGCGAATTTGATGTGGAATGTCTATTTTCCCTGGATTAGTTTTATTGACTTGGTTTGTGTTTGGAGTAGCACAAATTATGCCATCTTGTATTTGCGTCAGATTTTGAAACGTTTCAAAAATTCGGTATTTTAGAAATAATTTGCAGTGTAAGTCGACAAGAAAAATTTCCGAACAAGAAAATGGTTTTCTGTCATAAATAAATAAATTGTTTTAGTACATAGACTTCCTATTCGCTTAAAGTAGATAAACTATTCTTAAACAATCATAAATTGTTTACCAATATCAACATTTTTTATCTAACATTCCATATTTTCCATACTCCCTCACCCTTCGGAGATCAAATCCACAATAAAATTTTAAAAATCTTATTACTGCCTACTCATTGTCTTCAGAAAACATTTTATTGGTTGTTCTGAAGTAAACATCTGGATAATATCTTCAAGGCTTAAAGTATTATGTAAATGGCAAACTTTGTTCTGAATGATGGTAAATATGTTAAACTAGATCTACCTTGTACTTTTTATTGCTGTCGAAAAAAGTGTATATCATTCTGCTGAATGCTCTATAGATGGCCTGTTCTCTTGTATTATACTGCGAATTAAAAGAAGGTTGAAAATGTCAAAATAATTAAAATACATTCCAAACCTAAACTCAATTTCGTAATCGGGTTTATAATTAGTTTTATTACGTTGTGGTAAAATGGAAGAATTAATATTTTCCCTTTTAATTAAAATTTGTTGCGTTAGCCATAATGTTTTGTAAATTTACTAACAATAGTAAAATTATGAATAAATGATTACCAATAACGCATATTATATAAGCTATCATTAGATTTAAAATTTTAACAAATATTGCAAAATACAGTCTTTTCTCTTAAATACAATAAATACATTGTGGAATAAAATATTGAAACAACGAGATAAAAAGTTTATTCAACAAACCGTCAATCATACGAATGATGGAAATAATTTTTGGACTTTTTACAATTAAAACAGATATTGTTTGTGATTACCTAGCTTATTAACATGATAGCACCAACCACAGCCTGAACCTTCAGCCTGCACATTAAGTTAAAATAAATTAATACTTTAAAACTGGAAGAGCCACGGAGATCTCGCATGCTACTCAGTTAATTTTAATTTTCTACCAGTGACTCTGTCCATTACATACTGGAGAAAATTACTAAATTTTGAAGTTTTGTGCAAATATTGTAGTTCTTAATTTATTAGAAATTTTTCTTACCTTTCATATAGACAGTTTTGATTAACTATCACGGAGTTTCAGCGGTTGATTTCTGCCATCATCAGGTGAATGAAAAGTATTAACAAATATGAAGAAAATTTTCTATTAAATAATGATTGTAAACGTGAAAAATGTCAATTTCCTAATTTATCATTGAATAAATATCTTCTTATTCTTAATTACATACATAAGTTTATGCAGTATTTTGTTAATAAGATATATAAACGAAATAACCTTATGACATAATCGGACTTCATCTAATTTGCTGGTACTGCAAGTAGCGCACCCTGATAGGAAACAAATGAGTTTACCGCATTTCAAATTCGTCAGACTTTATATAACTTTGGATGCAAATTACAGGTGAAGAGGAAATACCAATTTCTTTCCTGAAAAAGTTACCTTTTTCATAAAATGATATAGCTATGTTCATTCAAATTAATAAGATTAAATCGATAAACAATTGAGAACTAATAGATACATGACAACAACACAAGTACATACGGCATTAACTCTGTATTTCAATTTTTTTCATTTCCATAAATGAAAATAATTTGAAACGCACTCTTACTATAAATTCTCTTTCACAGCAGTCATTTGTTAGATTAGTAGCATGCAACAAAAGATTTATTACAGGATATTTCATGACACAGAAAGCTTTATGAATTTTTTTTTTTTTGCGACTTGCTATTTTTTCGAGCATTTTGAAGGTCCTTAGTACATACGACAAATTGCAGTATCCACAGAAATATCGCAATGCCCTTGTAGAGTAAAAATACGGAATTGTCTTCCATTTTTAAACCGCGGTTAAAAGCTATCTACAGCACCATTGTTTCTACAATGTAAAAGAGTTGATTGATTTTAATTGAAGTTAAAGTCGTCTTGTATTTTATCACGCTAATGTTGTAGGCCTTTGAAAGAAACTGATAATTTTAAAACTATTTTTTCCTGCATGCTTGAACCGTGTCTTATTATTCATATAAGTTTGGTACACAGAGATATATAAATATATATATTTCCGTATGTTTGTATATGTCTTATATATATGTACTCTAACTTGGCACAGTTGTGTACACTAATTATGTACCTCCGTCATGGACCGGTTTATTCACCGGTTTTTCTTCGGGTGGAGGTGTATTTTTTATAGACTCGCTGACTCTTGCCTAAGGACGGCATCTATTTAAATAATAAATTTCGAATATAATGCTATTTAATAGTTACGATTTATAAACAAATGTATTCCGAATAATCTATAGTTCTATAATAATTCGTAATTCTGAAATAACGTTTTGTGTTTTATTAAATACAATATTTTATGGTATTATTTATAGCACATAACTCAAAACTATTTTTATCGTTAGGAGTATGTTGAAATGTTAAATCGACCTCTGTCTTAGGGCCCTTGATCAAATTGATGGGATGGCTCCTTGCTTGCTTCCGAAGAGTAAATTGGTTTAATCCACGAGTTCATATGCAGTTTGGTACAACTTGTTTGACAATAAATTTATATTTACATGAGCTCTCTCTTCAAACACTATAAAGTAACCGGTAATGGAGACATGATTAGCACTAACTGGATGAAGGTTCATTAACTTATTGCAATTCAAAAAGAGTTTGAAAGATAGAAGCGATTATAAAAAATATACTTTTTCTTAAAATAAATATTACTTTTCGGTTCGTTTCCAGAAATTAATCTTTGCAAAGAAAATTTACTCTTGGCAATCCTGTAAAGATGACGGAAAATAAGGACGATTACAAAAAGTTCATTAGAGGTAGAATATAACGATTAATGACCGTAGAGTCATAATAAAAAATATTAAAAAACTCCATATATTCTCACAATTACTGCAAAAGGTGTATTTGACAAATCTTTCATTAAATAGTTTTCTTCTTTTTCCAATATTTTCCCCACCTTAAATCACGAGTTGACATTTTATCTTGTGTGTGTGAATTGTTTAAAATACGTTGACGACAAGAGAATGTGTATTTTTCGATAACACGTGGTAAGGGAAAGCAATAATTCAATAAAATGGGATTTCAATTGTTTTTTCGCGTTTTCTCTTCGCTTCAATATTTGCATATGGATTTATAGTCTGACAAACACATGCGTTGACCAACCATTGCCTGAATTTGAATTGTATTTTCTTCTTTAGACAATCCGTTAGTGTTCTCCTCCTCTTTCAATTGTTTCAACCCGTCTATTGTTTTAACTTCTGATTTTAGAAATGCCTAACGACGAATATCGACTAATAGGTCAGGGGATATTATAAAAAATCTTTAATGTCAAAAAAACAATTAGAAACTGCATATGACCACGTGGAGGAACAACAAACTAATTTACTCTCCGGAAGCAAGCAAGGGACCATCCCATCAATTCCGATCAAGGGTCCTAAGGCAGACGACCATTTAAAATTTCAAAACACTCCTAACAATAAAAATAGGTACGTGTTATAATATTAACATAATAACAACAAATTTGTATTAAACTAAACACAAGATAGTAGTTTTTAGAGTAGTAGTAGGAAGTAGTTTTTAGTAAAGAAAATAGAGTTTTTAGAACACCTAAAGTAAAAAAAGAATTGTTTAGAAAATCCCTTCAGTACATAGGACCTAAGTTGTTTAATCAGTTGCCTAATGAAATTAAATCCTAAAATAAACTGAAACAATATAGTGAAATGTTAAAGTCTTTGCTATTAAGGACATATGATATTAGCTACTTAAGCAAGGTATAAAGTTAAATATATTAATATATTACATATAATCATTTAAAATAAATTGTTCTATCATGTACACTACTTATGAATTAATTTGACTTGAATTGTCATCTCAATTTTTGCATCAGCGAATATAAGAACGTTTATATCTGTATTGCACTTATCTATTTATAAGTTGTATAGAAGTAAGATTTTGTTTGTTTGTTTTTCTCAGATTACAAATTAATGTTTTTCTTAGTTATTCCTAAATAAATTAATTAATTTAAATGTGTCTTGAAGTCACACTTTATCGGTGTATTATTCAAGAAATTATGGTTTGGTTCATTAACCTAATAGATTTAAGTAAATTTCCATGCAGACGCCACAGATAACGGCGTGTTGACTGCAAATAAATTTACTGGTGCAACGGACTCATTACTTTTTTGTTGCCATACAATTATATTGTATTCGTGTAACTGACCTACTACTGGATATTGGTCAGTATTCCTAGAAGTTTAAACAGTATCTTCTTTTGTAAATGTGATGATGGAAATAAAATATTATTATTATTGTTGTTATTATATATTATTAGTTTCACAAGTACGTATTATTACCAAATAATATATTATTTGCGAAGTATTGATGATGAATCGCAACTCTTAAATATCACTGAATTTGAGATTTATTATTTCAATACTTATCGCCCCTAGGAAGAGTCTAGCAAACCTGTATATATAAAAAAACCGTCTCTATTCGAAGGAAAACCGGAGAAAAACCCAGGCCGGAATGGGACACATTCCTCAAATTTAGATTCTTGATAATTAAAAACATTCCTCAATTTTAGATTCTTGATACATAATAATGAATGAAAGAACAGGAATATTCATTCCCACTAAATAATATTTATTTCGTTCTTCAAATAGTCGAAATAACGTAGAAGGCGATTACAAACTTGATTCCCCACAGACCGTTTGTTATGGTCTGCTTCCCTTTTGCGACCAAGGGAGAACTCTATTTAATGAGCCACTAATACGAACAATTATGCGGAAATCGCTCAGCAAATTAAGACAGCTGCTGGGAATTGAAGAGATGAAGTACCCAGCGGTATTAATGATATAGTTTTCTCTAGTCATAATTTCATTAGCCATCATAAAATTAGGACATATTGATTATTGAGCAGACACCACAGACGTAATCCAGACGGGTCATTTTATCGGAGAATCGTCACCAGAGTTTACAAAATTCAATAAGTGGACGTCGCTCCTGTAGATAGCTCTGGGTACTCCGTTTAAAGTCCTGTGAAGCCTCTTTATCAGCAAAACACGCACTAAAGTGTACATTTAAGGATTGTGGATACTTATATTTATACTGGTTGATATGAATCATGCTTTTTTTATACTCATTGCTAGTTTAAGCCAGATATAATACTTAAAGAGGAAGTTACTTTTCTTCGTTGAAAGGAGACTATATAGAGAGGAAACTTCTAGAGTTGGGGGTAAGGTTCGATAAGTACGAAAAATGTCGTCAGTAGAGAAGTACGAACCCGTCATCAGCGCTGTCAGACGGTGACATTGGAACTAATTCTACTGGTTTAAAAGATCCCATTCCCTCAATCCTACTCATGTATTGTAACCAAGGATACTATATAGTTTCCTTGATTGTAACTGTTTACATTTATATTTTCCTTACAGTGAAGTTTAACCACTTCGCGGTAAAAGAGTTATACGTTTGGTTGCTTTACGTGTGAAGGATTGAGGGAATCAGATCTTTTAAACCAGTAGAATCAGTTCCAAAGTCACCGTCTGACAGCGCTGATGAGATCGTACTTCCCAACTGACGACGTTTCTCGTTTCTACTCCTGTACTGAATCTCCTTGCTTCGTTCTTCAAAAATGTCGCTGTTTGTTTGTCATATTATATATTAGTTCAGTATGTATATGAATTTGGTATAGACGTTTATGAAATTTCAAATTATATTTTCTGATTTAGTATTTGTTAAAACTGCTGTATTTTCAGTTGTATATAAAAGTATTCTCATCTCATGTATTGTTGTCTTTGATGTGTCCCCGGCGTGTATCGAAATATAAACCAATGTCTTTAGTGTGTTTTAAATTATTCCCTTTATATTGATCATACCTATGTATGAACAGAAATATTGAATAATATTTTTCATAATCATTAAAGTGTTCTTCACTTATACGTGGTTTTTCATTGCATCATTTCTCGCTGTTTATTTTCGCATGTGTAATTTCCAATTATTTATTAAAATATTTTAATTTCTGATTCGTGTTTGTGATACATGAAGATGAAATTTTTCAATGTTCCTTATTTCATTAACTGGAGAAAAATCGACATGAATTAATTCTACATTAATGTTGAGAACAATGAAATTGTGGGAGGTCTAGGAGTGAGGAGGATTGATTGGCGTGAATGGTGAGGGTAGAGAGTGCACTGGAGTAATACTGTTGCGCTACCTAGCGGTTGTTTTTTGAACTTTTGGGTCAAGTAGTTGGAAACCGTCCCGGAAGAGGCGCAAACCGTGTCCAGTACAAACATTGACTGTCCAGTCCGGATTTAGTCCGTAGCGGACATCGAATTTCTCTTGGTTTTTTCCCCCCGTGAGCATTTGAGTGCTGTCGCAGTTGTACGAATATTGCGCAGTAATGTTCCTCAGTTAACTAATACCAGCAAGCGACCGCTTTCAGAAATCCTACGTTTCGGAACAACGCGCCTTCTAAATGCGTATTTTAGTAATAATATTTCTACCATCAAGGTTTGGAAGCGAAATCCCTGACCATGTGAATGTCTGAACCGGAGACAAATATTTAATTAAACTGGGTCTCGGCAATGTGACCAGTGTAGAGTGGAGGATACGGAGTTCTTGCGCAAGAGCGGGAACAGCGGGTTGGTTCCCATCCAAGCCCTGTTCTTACACCGTAGGTCGGTTCGGTCTGTTCGCACAAAGGGCTTTTCAACGACCTCCACTCTGTGAATAACGACGCAAAAAGGGTTTCTCTTTGGTGCCAGATTCCATTTGTGGTTTGGAGACTGTCTATCGTGAGTTTCAACATAATTGTAGAAAATTATGATTTATACTAGCCCAGCGTTACCCAGGATTTTTCATAGTCTAATCTACTTTCACTCATAAAACACTATATATCAAGATCGAAATACTTTTTCTTACTGGTTTTTAAAATCATAAGTATAACACCTGAATTTTACCAGTTTGTAATAATACCAATGTAAGTGAAGACTTGACTGTACACACTATTTCGTCTCCCGGGAGCCACGACAGAGGCATAACACGGCTACACCACTTCATTAACATTATTGTAAAATCTAAACTCTTTGTCAAAATTGTGCGATTTAATGACTATTTTATTTTCGTTAAAAGCATCAAACAAATAACCCATTAAATTTGATCACGATTGATTTTTTCTCTCTTAAGTTGAAGTACTTTGACACTTTTACTTTTAGTAACGGTTTATCAAAAATTTAGGTTCATTTTTGTAGGTAGACATAAGCAGTCACGGATTTTTATGTAAATCTCCTTGAGACAAACAATGTTGTCAATCATAGTTGTCACCTGACTCTAACCGTTTAGGCGGCGTAAGCGAATATATCGCTCTTTTTTCCCGATCTTATCGGCAAATATTGTCAAAATCCATTTCATTCATTCTTATCACACATTTAAAAAATAAAAGTTAGCAATGTTCATCCTGGATGTCTGAACTATCTCCTTGCCCAATTTCATCACGATCGGTTCAGTGGTTTAGTCGTGATCAAGTAACAGACAGACTCATTTCCGCGTTACACAATTATATAATGGAAAAAAATGATATTTAAAAACGATTCCCTACTGATTCATTTTGAACTCTTAAAACAATATTATTGAGATTGTATGTTTTATGTCACACTTCATCCCAATGTAACGGGATTTTTTTTCTCTGGGCTTTGGGACTCGTTAACGTCAAGGTCATTAGAGCCCTAAAAGGGAATTAATGAGCAATGGAGACTTGATCGGGTTCTGGGCACCACACGCTGAGATGATAGATTGAACAAGAGTAACCAACAATATTCATGACAATAGTAAGTAATAATGAAAGTAATATACAACATAGAACAAATTAATTATGATACCATCTGGTGCAGATTTATTTTATTCATGAATGTTGATATGCAAAGAATATTATCAAATTCATGTAACTTTATTCAGAGAAAATGTATCTTGTGACAAAATCTTTGAACGGGAACTCACAGTTTTTATTAATTTATTGTAAATGAGTGGCAGTTAATTAGTTTATTGTCCTCTACGTGGTCATACGCAGTTTGTAACTGCTCTCGTGATAATTAAATATTAATTCATTTCCTTGTTTACTGACAGTCTAACTGGCTTGATATTGGTACAGTGTTTGTGACCAGTGTAGTCAACGCTTTTACTTCACCATCGTTCATAAGGGTAACGATAAATGTTCCTCGCGTAATGTTGGCAAGACTTTCGAATCTCTTTAAATTTAAATCTATTGTCAACATCTGCCATCAATTCAGTTCATTTCTTGTTGTGGCGCTATTCAATTATTTCTGCATCGAGCGTGTGGAATGAACATTCCCTTGTGTCTTATATTGTTGTGTTATGAAATTGTATTTTTACAGCAGATAGACGCTTTCTTTACACTATTATAAATTTTTATTAGATTACTACTTAAATTTGTAGAAGTTGGCTATTATGCAGCCGTGTTGCATTATGTTCACCAAAGACACATGCCTTTAGTTTAGTAAGAAATATATCCTTGCATCGACTTCTTTCTCCAGAGTGACTGTGTTTACGGGCATTACATTTTTTTGTATATTTTTTTTAAAATTTACATCACGAGGACATTACCCGAGTTTGTGTCTCTCTCATAGTTTTTGTCACTTTTCTTTGCTCCCTCATATTCTGTTTTTTATGTGCCTCTTTGCTTAGTGGAGTTTTCTGCCACAGTCTACTGTCGTGCAGTTGTCCTTTTTTATGATAAGTCGTATATGCATGATGTTCCTGATTATGCCCTGAAACTTTGCATACGTCTTTCGTGTTGTCATGATATTTCCCCGTTCATTTTGTGAATACACCTCAGTCTCTTTCGTGAGTGCAACTAGTTGTCCCCTCTCTGCTGCATAAGGGTCACAAACATAAATTATGAGACGCACATCCTCTTCCCTTTTCCCACTTACGTACTTAGCATCCTCTACTACGGACATCTTCTTTAAATAACTGCTTTGTCATCACCACTAAGCACGGGTATTGTGCGCGGGCTGCTACCTGCTGAGCAGTGTTCGTGAGAGAGTGACTGCTCTTGATTCTGACAAGAAACGACAAATGCCCGTTTACACGGGGGCAAGCTGCCTGGCAGGTAACGAGTCCGGCAAGCTGCGAGGCAGGTTACCTGCCCCGTGTAAACGGAACCTGTGTTTACGCATGCGGCCGAATTCACACGTAAACACGGAACGCCGGGGGGTCTCATCCAACAGACAGCGAAGAAGAAAAGTGGAGCGTGGAGCACCTCCCAACACGCACACTAACGTCCTTCTCCCTTGGTGTCTCTCTCTCTCCCCCCCTCCCACCATGTCAAGCATCTTGGTGTGAAGCTCGCTCGAATCTTTCTTGGCGGCCTCACATCGATTACTTGCGCGGGAAACTGTCTTCCAAATTCAGATTACTTCGCCCGTGTGACCTCTTCAAGTCCCTTCAAGAAAAGGCACCTCCTATCCGGTATTATTCGGCCAACAGCGAAGTCTTTGCAGGTGCCCCAAACACAATTCTCGGTAGGTTTAGGTCTGATCGTGCGATGCGCCCTCACACCTCCTCCACGAACCCGAAATGCAGACATTGTACGTCGGCATCCGCGTGTCGCTAACGTTCTGCCGGTCGAGATCGCGCGTTGGGGAAGGCGTTGGGAGAGAGACTGCACCGGCGGAAGGTTACACTCGCCTACACATTCCGACTGCTTTCTCCGGGAAGACTGGAGGAGTTGCTTCAATCCAATTAGTCAAAACTAATTTTATGTTGGATTGGTTTATTTGTTATTTAAAAGTTTATTTTCATAGTTTTACAGATTTATTGATTTTTAATACATTATTGAAATATGTAGTATAAATGAAATACTAAAATAGCCTTCTTCCTGAAACCTAGGGGTCCAAAGAGACCCTATGAGGTTAAAAAAAAGTAAATGAAAGAAAGAGTAATATGCGCTGAAACTACTGATTCAAATGAACCGTGATTCTGCCGCTTCGTCTTTTTCTTCTGTTTCAGGCGGAGACATGTTGAGAAGACCTTCCAAGGCATTACGTCAATTATATGTTGTTGTTTTTTAGTATTGTAAATAACTGAATTGTAATTTAATCATTATTTCTTTGGCAAAACTTGTATATGTTACATTATAATTTATTTCTCTTATTTAAGTATCTTTTGTAAATAAGTTTATTTTAATTGTATATATTCGTGTCCTGACCTTTAGTTTCCCGTGGTTCCCAACNGCTTCGTCTTTTTCTTCTGTTTCAGGCGGAGACATGTTGAGAAGACATTCCAAGGCATTACGTCAATTATATGTTGTTGTTTTTTAGTATTGTAAATAACTGAATTGTAATTTAATCATTATTTCTTTGGCAAAACTTGTATATGTTACATTATAATTTATTTCTCTTATTTAAGTATCTTTTGTAAATAAGTTTATTTTAATTGTATATATTCGTGTCCTGACCTTTAGTTTCCCGTGGTTCCCAACGGTGCTCATTGAAACTATAGTTGCAGTATACTTAAAAGACAGTTTACAACTAAATTAAACAATATTAAAGAAGCACTAAAGGATGCTAAAAAATATTATTACGATACAAATCACAAGTAAATAAAATTACAATCATTTTAAGTTCAAAAACAAAGATTGGCAAAATTAAAACTGCAACTATCCATTCAATGATAGTGAATACCAGGGCATTGTATGCACAGCCCACGGCTCTAATTAAGGGGCATTTCAAAGGCGTACAGGCAAAAGAACCTCGCCACACATTTGCACATAAATAATATTTTTTGTAAATAAAGCGCCCAATTGAAATTGAATTTTTAATTTACCTATCTTTTCTAATATAATTAGATAAGATAAAAACATTTTATTATATCTCCTATGTATGCACCACAGGTGACCAAAAACTTTGACCTACATTTTCTTCCCCGCTATAGGCCGTCCCTTCGGGTTTCCATTGATTTTCGGTGTTTAACAAGGGGATAAAGTAATTATCGGTAAATTCAAGTTAACGTAGTGGAAAATCATCAGACTCCTCGTGTATTACGTCACTTAGGCATGACCATTAGCAGCTGCAACAAACGCTAACATCGTTTATCACATGATTTAACAAATACGTGGACGAAAACGACTACTATTGCGGATTTAAATTGTTGTAAGAGACGATAATTCCATTCAAAAAGACTTCACCTACACATAAATATTTGGGAAAGTCTAGATCCGCTCTGAAAACCATAACTATAAATAGAAATACTAAAATTTAATATAGTCGTATTCAATTCCATGAAGAGTAGATAATTTCATTAAGGGGGCTATTTGCTAAAAATATAAAATAAAATAATAGCGATATTCTGTATCTAAAATTCCTATCATTTAAAATAACTGCCAATTTTCATTGTTCAAGAAAATAACATAATGCGTGAATCAACCAAATAATGTTATTAGGAGTGAGCTGAAGTGTTAAATCCGCCACTACCTTAGGACCCTTCATCGGAATGGATGGGATGGTCCCTTGCTTGCTTCCGGAGAGTTAATAAGTTTAATGTCCTCCACGTGGTCATAAGCAGTATATAACTGCTTTTTTGATACTAAATTTATATTTAATTAAATCAAATTCCTGGAACTTTATCAATAAACGTGAATACTTTCTTAATAATATGTGTATTTGCAAAATTTGTCGCCAGCTCATATAATAAAATACATTTTCTGAGAGTGGAGGGAGATTCGAGTGGTAAGGAAGGAAATGGAGATAAGAGAGAAATTGGAATTCCATGGGACGTGTTGATGGTCTTATAAGGAGGGCGAAGACGCCAACTAAGACACGCTTGGACTAGCCTCCACCCGGGAACAACAAAGGAGCGAAGTTTGCAAACGGGGTAGGGTTTGCAAGTGTGTGATAGTTGGGCGTTTGGCGAAGATCCAAGCAGTCCACAACCCTCGTGATCCCTAGACGCTTGTTTACTTAAAAGCTTGCACTTCTGTGGAATTGGAAATTCAACAGTTGTTGCGGAGGATTATATTATAATTTGAAAACGAATTGTGAGTAAAATTATTTCTTTTAACAAAACAAGATTAAATATAATTTAACTTAAAAAATGGTTAAATACTTACGCCGTTTTATGGACGAATGGTATTTTTATTTATTTTTATTAAGAACTTACTACGTTTCGACGTGGATTTTCGCCGTCGTCAGGTGATCAAGTAATAACAAATTATAACAATAAACACTACAACAGGACAAATGAACATGATATAAACATATATACAAACACAAAACATGTTAACAAGAAAGCAGAACGTACACAAACATGTTATATAATTTATTTTTCTTACAAAAGTGTTATTATTAATTGTAGACGATTTAAGGATATGAAAGGAGAAACAGAAAAATGTCTCGACAAACATAACACAAGTGAAAAATGAATTTTGTAAATAAAAATCGTTCTATTGAACCGTTGCTTCGATGTATTTATTTAACGTATACGACACAGCTACAACCGTAACTTGATGTAAATATTCCTCCCGTCATTTTGCACTAATTTTTACAAATGAGGAATCCGTTTAAGTATTAGTTTCTGAAATATGACCGGTGTTGTAATTTTACATATAAACTATCTACTATTTTTTTAATACACAAAATGAGTCGGTTCATAAAATATCTCCCAGGTGACGTTTCTCACAACCTATGAAAAGTTATAAACGTCCACGTTTATTATTCAATTTATAAAGTTTATTTATCTTAAAAATGAAAAAACTGAACCAAACCCTGTATATGACATTTACTGGTCTCATTATACGGTGGAGTCGTTAATTCCTTCTTTCGTGAACTGCAATATCTACGTATTTCAGCACTAGTTGATTTTGCTTAATCATTCTGTAAAATGTAAAAATGAAAAGTGATGAATGAAGAATCTTGGTTTCTGGAGTCTCAGAACTTAACTCTTAGTATTTGAATTTATACCTACGTTTTCATTTAATTTTTCTTATTCAGCATAAATAAAACAATTAATGCCAAACTTAATTTACATACATAATTTTATTCCTATTTATCTCTCATGTGTCAATATAATATTGTTTTAAAGTCTCTACATAAATTGTAAAATTATAAATTCGTATCCACCTCATAAAGCTATCCGTGTTTTTCACGATTTCTCTATTTAAAAAAATATTTGTTTCATTTCTTCAAGACTATTCAAAACATAGTTCGATACATTTTTAATAATTCTGTGAATATACGAGTACACTGAAATTAAATAACAATTGACAGGAACGCACTTATAAATTAACTTAGTATTTTTTCGTTAATTTTTTTTAAATACGCTTGTCAGTTATTTGAAAATAAGAAGTTTGTATGTCCGTTAAATCCTCCTCAGCCTTAGATCCCTTGATCGGAATTGATGGAATACGTCCCTTGCTTGCTTCCGGAGAGTAAATTAGTTTATTGTCCACCACGTGGTCATTCGCAGTTTGTAACTGCTTTTTTGACAATAAATTTATTTATTTGCTGAATGAATTTGATTAATAAAGTATAAACACAACTACGACGTAATTTACATGTTCAGAATCAAAGGGAATTTATTTAGTTTTTTATAATCTTTATTTGTTATATATTTTCTTTAGTAACATCAAGAAAAGTGCTTTCAACTAACTTTATGACCTTCTTCCAACAAACAATGATCGTTGCCAAAGTACTTTTTAAGTGCACTATCTGGGTTGACTTGCGTAGTGTGATCGCGCGTCAAAATAGAGCTATGTTAGCTTTCACTAGCTTTACGGCGGTGTAAATAGTTCCTTGGGCCAAAATGTATTCAAGTACAAAACAATGCACAGAATCAAACTTTACAACGAATTAGGAAATTAAATTAACGAAATGGACTTTACTCTAAAAAGTAAAGTTAAATACAGTAAAAATATGTGTATTGTTCGGTAGACTTTAACTTGTGTAATAAATTATGTATGCATTAAAAATTTAAAACGTGAAGCGACGTATTTGTGATTGTAAAAAGATATACAATACCAAACTTTACAGAAAAATGTTTATCGTGAATAATGATTCGTATTTCAAAGAAGTACAGTATTACGCGAACAAACTTAGTACATGTCGGACATTTTGTACTTATACTCGCTTTTAATCATGATAATGTTCGTTAAAAATGCATCAAATATGATTAACCTTTCAGTAGGGTTCAATAAATTTCGAATTACTTCATTGACTGAATGTCCATCACATCTGGTAAAGTGCTTATAAGACACAATAATGAATAATACTCTATTAGAAATAACAAAAAAAGTCAAATTGAATTATTTTAAAACATTTGATTTTTTTGTATGATAACATAATTTACAATCCACTGAGTCTAACACAAATTGACCTGATTCATAATATCTTATTGAAAACGAGTTATAAGAGACGATATTGGTGTTACTTCAGAATTTTGTCAAATTACCGTCATCATGACATGCTTGTTAACAAATATTTGCCATATTTCACGAGCAGTAGTTTCCACTTTTTTAGGGCAAGAAAAATTCTAATTCAGAGTGTAGATATTTTTTATATTATGAGTGACAATGTAGTTGGTAATGATACGATTACTGAAATTTTATATTTTTTATTGTTTGAAAAAAACGTGAAATTCACTTCGCCTTTTATCGCAGCATTGTCTGAATTTTCTTAGAATATTTGCGACCTCTGGGGCTGAATTATTTTCATCGTCACAGTAGCGCATTCAATGACGATTTCTCAGCATCACTAAAATTATGTTGTTTTTTTTGGCGTTTTACAAATATTAGTAATGTAACTACTCAACAGGAAATGTATCTATATTTTATGAACAAAATAATTCTATTAAATTTAGTGTGATAAATTTCAAAACAAACTCCAGATGCAAGAAAACAATATTTTTTACTCTGGTTAACGGTCTTTGATCTTTTCTCGTTTGCTCTACGTAGTCCAAATCCTAACCTCCGCCATCCAAAGCCTTTCACGCACTCTGCAAACTCTCTTGATCTCTCATCATTCGTCTCTAATGGGTTAATCAAGAAAGACCTTTAAGCAAAGAGCTTAAAAAATGCCCTTTTTAGCATAAGCAAAACCTTGCCCCCTCCTCTGCCCCAAAAGCTGGCTACATCCCCTTGAAGTTTTTAATATAGTAATAATAATTTTATTTCCAGTATCACATTTACAAAAGAAGATACAGTTTAAACTTCTCGGAATGCTTACAATATCAAGTTGAAGGTCAGTTACGCTAATAAAATATAATTGTTTGGCAAAAAATGAGTTCATCTCACCAGAAAATTTATTTGTTGTCAACCATGCTGCTATCTGTGGCGTGTGCATGGAAATTTACTTCAACCTTTTAAGCTAATTAATAAAACCCTATTTTATTAAATAATACACCGATAAAGAGTAAATACAAAACACATTTAAATTAATTTATTTATATGGGAATAACCTGGAATAATTAGGAATAACATTAATTTTTAATATGATAAAAAATTCTTACCACTATACAAATTATGTGTTTATATAAAAAAAGTCACTTAAACGTGCTTACATTCGCTGATAATGAGATAACAATTCTGTCAAATTAATGTATTATAAGTGTATATGATAGAAAAAAAATTATTTTAAATGAATATTTGTAATTATTTAATTTATTTAACTTATTATCTTGGTTACGTAGCTAATATGGGATGTCCTTAATAGCCAAGCATTTCACTATACTGTTCCAGTTTATTACAGGATTAATTTTTGTATATTTGTGTATATAAATAAGTATATTTGTGAGACATCCTGTAGAGAAGAATCGAATATCGTAAGACGTATCTGCACGCGAGAAGATAAGAACGCAGCATCCGCGTCCCCGAGGGAGGTTCTCGATTCAATTTCCTCCCCTCCGTAGTACGCGCACACGCAAAACGATCTCCTCCTCCGTCCAATCCGTAGCGGTATTCTCACGCTGTCGCTGATATATTCACATCCGTGGAACCAAGAGAGCATCGTGTCTTACTAACGAGAGGACAAAAACACATCGTGATAAATATTTCTCACATTCTGATTCTATTTTTTATATTATTTCCTGAATCAAATATTATCTTGAGTCGTATGTTTAATTCTCAAAACATTTAGCTATCGGAAACAAACCAACAATTTATATGGTTGGAGCATTGGTGTACTGTTGACCTGCTTAGTTAAATGCGTTAACTTTATTTCAGCGAATGGATTGCTTACGCATTCATATTCTTCGTGTCAAATGAATTTGAATTTAAAGTAAATATTTATTTATTTATTGTGGTCACGCTATATTTTTTTAGCTTCTACGATATTGACGACTAAATATATCGACGTTTGATTTAAGATACTTCTCTTTGGCCGGCCGGCCTACGAGACCGGTGTTGTGAAGCGTTAGGCCTGGTAATTCTACGAGGTCATGGTTGGTTGGCGTTGTTTGCATAGTTACGAACGGACGCGTCTGCAAGAGTACATAGTGAATTTCAGGAGAGATTTTTGCCATCAAATATACACGAATAGGAAGTAGACGCAAAACTACACGTGTATGCTTAAAATTAGCGAAAATCGCCCAAAAGTGAAGAATGATAACATAATGGCGACAATGTTTACATTTTAAAAGTGCATTGAAACATAAATAATTCGACCTACATGTAAGAAGTGCGGGTGATAGTGTAAAAGTGTAAGGGCAAAGGGGTACATCTTTAAATTTCCAGGAATTTCTACTGGGAAAAAAAGGAGATATTAAATTTAAAATTTTATTTCAAAACAAATATGGCAAATTCACCTTTATTTCATCGCAAAGATAATAAGGTAATATACGCAGGGACTGCGTTCATATTGCGGCAGTAGCCTCTACAAAGAGTGTAGTACAAGTACAAAAGTTAAACACGCTGGCACGGAAGCTGCTGTAGCTTATAAAACGTATTTAAAGTAGATAGTACGTACATTCATCGCACGGCCGTACGCAGTGTTGATGATGTGCCATGGTGTAGAATATACACAACTTATGGCACAACACTACTGTACTATGTCATGTTAAGGGAGCGCAACTAGTGCTGCGGTGGAGAGCAATGGAGCTTTATACATGTAAAAGAGGAAGAGACGTTTATCTTAGGAACTAAAGTACGTACAGGCGCCATGTTTTACAGGACAGCTTACTAGCGGCACAAGAGACCATATGCTAAATTTAAAACAATTTGAACAGCCCAATGCCGCCATATTGGAAAAGTGTACATACTAGGGAAACGTACAGTTTTCAAAAGAACGAAAAACTACTGAACTACTGCGCCGATTTACACCAAATAAAATTTATTTATTTCAGTACAACATTCGGAGAATATATACACCACTGAATATAAATTCAAATTATGACATTTATGAATTTATTTGAATATAAATTCAAATAAAACTATTAAATTCAAATTATGACATTAAAAGTGAGTAAGAAACGTAACAAAAATTTTGAATGTGAGCATGTTGAAAGAGACAAAGACAGAGAGTACTGTGAAATAAAATTTAAGGCATTTGTATCAGTCAAAAATTGCCATATTGGGGACATGTTAAGGACAAAAGCAGATTAAGACAAAACTTATTAACTACTGAACTCCTGCGATGATTACCACTAAATAAAATTTCCTTACCTCGATACGACCCCTGGAGAGTGTGAATTAAATGCACATAATATTAATAATAAATAATTTCCGGAGAAAACTTGGAAAAGTAGATTCAATTAATAGTTGTTTAGGGACATACTAAACCCTTTGCAATATTATATTTGATATACACACACAAAACGGAATATGATGCAAGGGAGAAGACTTCATGAAGCAATGGAGAAAGAAAAGAGAGATCTGATATAACCAGAGACGATGCGTCATACTCAAATACCGCCGAGTACACGCGGTTGCGATAGTAGTACCACAAGGGATGATGGAGACACAAGGACACGTAAATATCGCAAAACAGGACCGAATGAATAGGAAGCAAAACGAATATATGATCAGTTACAGTTAATAACGGAATATGGCAAATTTAAAAAACTCTCAGGGAAGTCACAGCAATAGACTAAGGATGGAATAAAAGAATTGTGGAAAAACTGTGAACAATATAGTAAAGAGAGCGAAAAATTGAAAAAGGTGATACAAGAAATAGAGGATATCGAAGGAGCAAGAAAGCAGATAATGGAAATACGGAAGAAAATAGAAGTCGATAATTTAGGGATAATTAGACAACAGGACTTGCAAGACATGGAGGGTGTAATAGATGAGTGTTGGAACATGTACCAAGAAAGTGAAAAAAGAAAACAAAAGCAATTAGAAAATAAGGTAGTAGGCAGAATAGAAAATGCGGGAGTGATTTAAAGGCAAGAAAAAGTATTAGAGGAAGTCGGAGGAATACAGGTACAAATGGAAATAACAACAATGGCGCTGAAAAGCAAGATACAGGATTGCACATGACAGACAAATACGATACAGCGGGAAGAAGAGGAACAAGAAACAGGAGAGACTTTTCCAGAAGTGGTACGCAGGCGGAGAAGAAAGGAAAAGGTAATATTGGTGGGGAAAATTCTGGAGGCTGCAAAAATAAATATAGTACAGGAAGTACATATACAGTAGGGTAATATGAGTACAATGGTGGGGAAGATAATAACATCGTATGGAAAGTTGCAAATGGAGCAACCAACAAGATAGACCCGAAAGTAATCATATACAATGTTAATGAGCAAAAAGAATATGAGTTAATACAAAAATTGATACATCAGAATGGGGGTATAGAAAGAAATAAAGTTAGAATAGTTAAAAAGATAGGGAAGAAGGAATGGAAGGTAAAAAATTGAGTGTTAGAAGTGGACTGTGCGTTATATAGACAAATAAAATAACAAGGAAAAGTTTATATTGGATTTCGATCATACAGAATAGACATGTTTATCGAACCACTTAGGTGCTATTTGTGCCACCGATTCGGTCATTGAGCAAAGTATTGTAATGAGAAGGATCAATGTTGTGGACATTGTGGAGAAAAAGGGCATGACCGGGGAGATTGCAAAGTAGACAGCGACAAACCAGTTTGCATCAATTGTAGGAGAAATAATAAAAGGAGTGATCATAATGTGTGGAGTCGGGAATGTGAGGAGTACGAGAAGGTAAGAGAGATAATAAAGCAGCATACCAACTATGGGAATTAAAGTGATGCAGAAAAATTTGCACTGCGGTCTACAAGGGGCAATGGAATTAACAAAATATATAGAAGATAACAACATAGATGTATGTGCCATACAAGAGCCATATTTAAACAAAGGGCATATAACATATAGATCATTAAGGATGAGATGTATACATTGTTATGGAGGACGATCAGCGATACTATGTAACACAAGTAAAAATATAAGAATTTTTTGTGTGATAAGAGAAATATTAGACAGATATAAGAGCCAGGAAATATATTTGTGTGGAGATTGGAACAGTAAATCCACATTGTGGGGAGATCATGCAGAGAACAAGAAAGGAAAAGAATTAGAGAAGTTAATTTTTGAAAAAGATCTTAGTATAGTAAATATATATATACAGGATACCAACCTTCTATGGTGGAAATGGTTCACCTATAATCGACCTAACGTTACAGGGANGAATATAACAGCATAGATGTATGCTCCATACAAGTGTCGTATTTAGACAAAGGGTATATATCACATATACCATTACGGATGAGATGTATACATTGCTGTGGAGGACGATCAGCGATACTCATATGTATGACGTCATGGAAATTAAAGAATTCACTAAAAAGGATGTACAGGTGATCCGTGTAGTAAAAGGACACAAGTGTGATAATAGTAAATGTATACGTAATATTTGGAAGTAAAAAGACAAGAATTTTTCGTGTGGTAAAAGAAATATTGGACAGATATTAGGGTAAGGAAATATATTTGTAAGGAGATTGAACAGTAGATCCACATTGTGGGGAGATCATTCAGAGAACAAGAGAGGAAAACCATTAGAGAAGATAATTTTTGAGAAAGATCTTACTATAGTGAATATATACGGGATTCCAACCATACATGATGGGAATGGAACATCTATAATCGACCTAACTTTACAGGGGAGGAATGAACGGACGACGGCCACTATGTGGGAGATTAATGAAGAGGTCGAAAGTGATCATAAGATCATAATGTTTATGATCGAAGAAAAAAAGAATCAGGAAGAGAGAAGATTAAATTATAGGAAAATAAATTGGGGAAAGTTTCAGAAAGAACAAATCGGCATGGAATATAAGATGACAGGTGATCCAGAAGACGTAGATCAGCGTGTAAAAAACCAGCAACAAACTACGAGCACGTTGAGTACAAGAATCTAATTTACTGCTATATTTACAATAAATTAATAAACACATTGCGTTCAATTGATGTTTTTACTTCCTCATATACGTAGAGTACAGAAAGTTTTTTAATCGTGAAAAAATTCGAAAGCGAGATTTTGACGGAATTATCCGTTTTGGTTACCCCTGATTCAGAAAAACAAGGTTTTTTGGAATATCGTCCGTCCATCTGTCCGTCTGTGCGCAGCGATTCCGAATAAACAGATGAATCCATTTAATTCGCAATTCGTATCCAAGGTATAATTTACTTGTTGTCGATGCACGGGCTCTTTTTTTTTCTTTAAAACAAACAGCACTTCACATGAAGGTCAAATTACTCTTTTGAATGGTTCTCAAAAAAGGCTCCAATGATTTTGCTTAAATTTTCTTTACGTAAGGGACAATTAGTATGCTTTACATCCCCATTAGCGATATATCGCTTGAAAGTTTGGTATAGACGCAGTAAAATAATTTCTCTCTGTTACTCTTATACATTGGTTTAGAGGTTCGAGAAACTTGTTTTCTTAGATAGCTAATTTTTTTTCTGAGTATAGTTACATGACGTAACGGGGAGTCAAACCTAGTCAAATTATTGTTGCTTTCGAGATTCAAAAAATGTTTTTTATCTCTGAATTTCCGAGTATCTCTTCGGGGAGGGAAGTTGCGTACGGACTTGAGAAGTAGAGGCGGGTGCTGCAGTGGACAGCACACCTGCCTTCAGAGCAGAAGGTCCCGGGTATTTACTCGTTTACAAATTAAACTCAACTCTAATCGTTAACCAGAGACATCGCGAGACGAAATAAGAGTTAAATAATAGAAAAGCGAACAAAACACTCTTTTACTGATTTTGGGTTTATTTGAAAGTTTTATTTCAAATTATAGTAAATCACAGTCGGTAAGAAATCAAAACAGTAGAATAGTAAAAGGTTTTAATTTTTCTGATCATAATTCAAAACTTTTACATTTTCAATTTAAAATTTTATAATTGCATTCTTATCCATGAGTTTGCACTTTATTTTTAATTAACTAAAATATTCAAACCACCTTTGGGAATTATGTTTCATTGTGTAAGATCGCACAATTTCATACATAAGACTCACAAATAATATCTAAGCTAAGGAAGTATACATAACCTTCAATAAAAAGCCAAATAACTTTACAGTCGAGAAAACTGTTACAAACGCCATATGACCACTTAGAAGATAATTAACTAATTTTCTCTCCGGAAGAAAACAAGGTACCATACCATCCCAACAATTGCGATCAAGAGTTGTATGAAAGAGCAGGTTTAAACATTTCAGAACACTCCTAATACAAGAGTAAAACGTTAGCCACATGATACAATTTATTTGACATATACAACAGATTATTTGTATTTAAAAACAACAACAAAATTTTAGTTAACAAGTAGTACGTAGTATTATCGACTCATAGATTATTCGGAAAATATTAATTATAAATCTTAACTATAAAAATTATTCGAAACTCGAGATTCATTATTATTATAATACCTATTATTGTAATAATTATTTAACAAATTAGTACAATAATCATTACAATAACTTACCCCTTCGCAAGGGTCCAGAGAGCCTGTACATAAAATCCGCCTCTACCCGAAGGAAAACCAGAGAAACTCTCGGGCATGAATCTCATTAGAAATATTCTACGTGCTGATGACGTCATCATACGAACTTTAGTGAAATGGAAGCCAAGGTTCCGGATGTATTATACTCTCAAAATTTAATTTGAGTAAAATATGTAAATCCTTCAACGAAACATCGTCTAACCACAATTTTCAATCTGTCGAATCCAGAATTCGCAACATCCGATGGTTCACTCAACAAACCCCGAAGTAGAAGCATAATTTTATGATGAAGCTCAACAGAGAGAGGAAAGGGTAGGGAGGGGAGGAAAGGTTCATGCGATCGATTGCGAATAAAAGAAGCGAAGTTAAAGGGAATGTTCTCCTCCTGCATTTCATGTTCTCCGATGAAGTTGGAGCAAGTTGACGTTAATCTCCATGTAACATGAATTTACAGTCAAGGATGAGACGGGATCTGACATCATCATAATAAATTTATTGTCAAAAAAGCAAAAGTTACAAACTGCGTATGACCACGTGGAGGACAATAAACTAATTTACTCTCCGGAAGCAAGCAAGGGACGTATTCCATCAATACCGATCAAGGGCAATTCCTAAGGCAGAGGCGGTTTGAAAAATTTCAGCAAAAAATTCTAGGTAAGATAAAATGTTAGCTATGTGTTATAATACTAATAGAATATCAACATATTTGTAATTTAACACACAAAAATTTATTTCACATGAACGAATTATTATCGAACTATAGATTATTCTGAGTATAGTGTTTAAAAATCGTAAGAATTTAAAAAATCCATTATTTATTATTCAGTCGACACACCCCTAGACAAAGCCTAGAGAAGCTGTAAAAGAAACACGTCTCCATGTGAAGGAAAACGGGGGGGAAAAACCCAGGTCAGGATGGAGCTGGAGAATTAATGTACACAACCGATAATTAATATGAATCATGAGACAAAACAATCAAGCAAGAAAATAGTTTTGAAATTGTTATAAGTTATTTTAAAAGTACTATCGTGACGACAGTGTCGTGATAAAGTACAATAAGGATTTAACATACGGAAGGCGGATAAAGACAACATGACCGACGTACTAAACATACACATATGATATCACGAAGAGTTGTTCCTCATGGATTCGCTTGAATTATAATTACAGTGTAATTGACAATATCCTCACAACTAAAATACTAAAATATTTTGTGCGATTCATGCGTTTATAGCGGATTGTCACGAGTTATTATAATTTGATCGTGAGTATTTACGTTTCGCTCAATTATGGACCAATAACGAGTGTTAATGAGTTTCAGTTCAACCGAAGTAGAATATTTAGTGTCTTGTCATTTGCTGGACAACAAATTATTTCTCTATCAGACCCACAAATTCTGCTTACATCAATTTAAATTTTGTTGTGCTCTTGTAATTTATTACTATTAACCATACTTTGCTATAGATTTTATTATTGAGAATACAGGTGTGACCTGTACTCAAGTTGGTTAAACCTCTTTTCCGTTCAGCACCTCAAATGTGGCGAGGAATCAGTAGATATCATTCTCTCGGAGATTTCTCAACATCAACAAATACGTATATTGTGCCAGACTAGTAACGTAATCAGTCGAAAAGTTAAAATACAGCTGTGCCAAAAGGGATCAAATCATTCGTGAATCGTTCTATATAATTGTAAGGAAGTCCAAGAATATAAAAGATATTATAAAATTGAGTATCTTCAAATCCGCGGTTAAAAACTACCTCCTGCACCAGTGCTTCCACAATGTAAAAAAAATTATTGATTTTAATAAAATTCAAATTCGTCTTGTACTTTATCACGCCATTGCTGTAGTACTCTTAAAATAACTTATAACAATCTCAAAACTATTTTCTTGCATGATTGTTGTGTCTTATGACTCATATTAATTACGTTTTGTGTTCACTCAACTTTGGCACGGTTGTGTATATTAATTCTGTAGCTCCGTACTGGCTCGGGTATTTCTCCGGTTTTCCTTCGGGTAGAGGTGGATTTCTTATACAGGTTCTCTAGGTTTTTGTCTAGGGGCGCGTTTACTAAAACAAGAAATAGTAAATTTAGTGTTATTTCAATTCTTATGATTTTTAAACACTATACGCAGAATAATCTATCGTTCGATAATAATTCGTACTAGTGAAATAATATTTTTGTTTTAAATTACAAACATGTTGATATTTTATTAGTATTATAACTCATAGCTAACATTTTATCTTATCTAGGAATTTTTGCTGAAATTTTTCAATCCGTCTCTGCCTTAGGGCTGTCTCTTATACACATCTAGATGTGTATAAGAGACAGNTTCTGGAGAGTAAATTAGTTTATTGTCCTGCACGTGGTCATACTAGTTTGGACTGCTTTTTTGACAATAAATTTATAAACACTTATTCGATTTTCTGAGAAAATTTACTTAACATTTATAAACCACCTTTTTCAAGGGGACAGGTTAATAAAGGAAAATTTGGAGACATTTACATTAGATTTAAGTTTTAAAATTAATTAATCAATTTAATTGATGGTATTATAATAAAATTAACTCATTACCTCATTTAATCAAAATTAGTTTCCAATACAAATTTCACAATAATCATAAAAAAAATCATTTATGTATTAAATTCCATTTGGGTATTTCTGGCATCATTAAATATTTTATGTAATTATCGTAGGTATTACTATAGATTTACATTACGACTTATCACTTCGTCCAGTTTTATCGTAGTATTTATGACACAAAAACACAGATGGCTTTCATTGGCTTTTATAATTCCGTATGTCTGTAATATTCAAAATCGTGATTCGACAATTTACACTAACAATTTCTATTAAATTATATCCCCGTTTTAATCTCGTATGATTACATATGTTTGTGGAAATTGTTACGGAACTAAAATATTTTATTATATAAGTCAGATTTTCGCAAGGTGTAAAACCAAAACTATTATATATTAGTAAATCAAACTGTAGGTCAATTCATTACCATTACACAGCTCAGGGAACATTACCATTACACGGCTCATTATCAAGGAACAAAGAAGATCAGCGTATTCATGTAATAAAATTGCAAGGTACACAGTTTGTGCAATCATTTTGGAGAGTTTAACAAATTGAAACTGTAATAAAAATTGTTTCACTGAGAAGTCTTTTACTCAAATATGTGCAATAAAAATAATAATAATAATAATAATATATTAATATGCAAGTTAGCAATGTTCGGTGGTAGATGGAAAAGATAATAGACATAATAAGAATATACATAATACGATAATGTGAAATAGTTATTAAAATATTTTCGCCCAAATATCTGCAAAGTACACACACACGGAATAAAATGCTTAGAAAATTAGTACACGAGAAGCGAAGTGGATAATGCAACTAAGAAATTTAAAAAAATTAAATTTAGGTCCATATGTTTGTATGTTCACATACGTACAGAAACACATTTTCAGTTACAAACAGATACAGACACACACTCATACGTACAAATACGCTTCAATATACTCACATATACTATTTCTCCCCCTATAACCATATTGTAAAAATAATTGCTATAATGTAATAAAAAGAAATTAATAATTATAAATATAACGCCAAAACAGGATTGCTGTGAACAGTCACGCACACTTCACATCTCTACACTACAATTAATACACTGCAATTCTATTCGCTCTGAGCATTTTCTAAGCATTCTCTGAGCGTCTCCATTCACCTCACTACACTGCGCTTATATGTGGAATACACCCAGCAATCTCTGTTGTGGGTTGTCCGTGATAACAGGAGATACAAGTTCCTGATTGGTATCGCCCCCCCCCTCTCTCTCTCTCTCTCGCTCACCCGCATGAATGGGGGTGGGGGGATTGGTGCGCGACAAATAGCAGTGAGGGAGGGGAATCGAGTTTCGTCACCCGAATCGATGTGCGAGAGAGACAGAGACACCGAACTCCCGTCTTCTCTCCTCTTCGGTAAACAGCTGCATACGATCGCTGGATCTGGATCAGTATATAAGTCTATGGGGGACACTGTACCATGTGAGAACAGGGAGTCACCCGGGGTTTACCCCATGAGAAAGCGTTGGTTTGCGAATTATGACGCATTGTTGTTGATGCCGGAGAGATATTCATACTTAGAAATATTTATTCCAACCTTGCATATAGACAATTTTGATAAAAACCACAAAGTTTCAAGAATGGATTACTGCCATCGCCAGGTGAGTGTACAATAAACAAAGATGTTAATTTTTTCTTGATAAGATAAAATTGACATATTTGTCTACATACCAGGTCTGTATAGGTATTTCAATAAAAATTACGATTGTACACGTGAACAATGCCAATACTCATACTCAGAGGGAGAGGCGTCTAAGGGGGTATTGGAACTGAACTCTTAGACAAACAAACAGATAAACAAACTTTATTGTCGAAAAAGCAGTTACAAACTGCGTATGACCACGTGGAGGACAATAAGGCAATAAGACAATAAGCAAGCAAGGGACCAACCCATCAATTCCGATCAAGGGTCCTAAGGCAGAGGCAGATTTAACATTTCAACATACTCCTAACGATAGAAAAGTAGTTCGAAACGTGTTATAGTATTAACAAATACTAAAAAATTTTGTATTTAATAAAACGTAGAAAATTCATTTCACAAGTACGTATTATTATCAAGCTATAAATCATTGGGAAAGTATTGTTGATAATTCGTAACTTTTAAATAACACTAAATTCGCTAATAATTATATCAATTGATACCGTCTCTGGACATACTTTGTAAAAGGTATACTTTTACTTTGTAAAAATGTTACCAAATATTTCGCCCACTTCATTTTATGTCACAGGTAAATGTAATACAATTTTCTGCGTATTAGATGCACTGATTGAAGCAACTCACATCACAAGACGTGTTCCATGTGAAACTACAATGTTATTAACGCGTTGTGAGGAGGCACCAGGCGATTTTTTTCTTGACGGGACCTTGACCTGCTCCACAGAGAACGGGACGGTCTTGAGGAGTTCGAAATTTATCTTTTCTGTATTCTCCATATTAATGACCCCAAATTTTATAATATAAACTGGTTATTGAGATTGGGTCGAGAGAAAAAAGAATAGTATTTTATAATATATATGTTGGTAATTGAGATTGGATTCAGAGGAAAAAAATTGGCAGTATGGAATAGTGTTATTTTTCTTTCTTCTCTCGACCCAATCTCAATAATCACTTTCTATATATCTTTTCTACATTATTCACGTCATCTACAGACGGCAAACGGATTTCTATTTATTCACGGGACGCCGTTTTTCCTTAGTAGTCCATGTGTAGTCTTCATGTACGTTGTAAGCAATTCATCTCACTAGTAGATCCTAAAATATTTGCTATTCGGACTAAGAAGATAGTTGTTTTAAACAAAATATCCTTAAAATAATCTCTTGATTGGGATTTTATTTTATAACTTTCATATATTTGCAGTATGTTAACTATATCTGCAATAAAAAATATTACTATTAGCAATATACCTAATTCGTAAAACAATTTATATATAAAAAAGCAAACCCGGAATTGCGCTGTATTTTTCTTAATCTAATCTACTTTTTCCCATGAAAAAATTAAATCTATCCATATAGTAAGATCGAAATACTTTTACTTTCTGGTTTTTTAAAACATGTACAACATCCTAATTTACAAATTCATAATAATACAAGTTTAATACAAAACTTGACTGTATACACTAAACTACACCACCTAACGGGAGCCGCGTCGGTCTAATTTTCGCTCCTGAGGCAATTGCATTATTTCATTAAATCTCTTGTAAAATCCAAAATGTTCGTCGGAATTTTACGATTTAAAGACGTTTTTTATCTTTGTTAAATGCACGAAACAAATAATCCAGTAAATTTGATAAAGATTGATTTTTTCCTTCTTAAATTACTTTCTTACATTGAAGTATTTTAACAAAAAAAATTTATCGATAAGTGAGGTTAATTCTTGTAGATAGATATAATCTATCGCGAACTTATTTGTAGAACTCTGTGAGGTAAACAATATTGCCATACGTAATTGTCACCTGACTCTAACCGTTTAGGCTGCGCAAGCGAACGTAACGTTTTTTCCCGATTTTATCAACATTTACAGTTAAAAACCGTTTCCATCTTTCTTATCTCACATTTAAAAAATTAAACATAGCCTATGTCCATCCTGGACATCGAAACCCTCTCCTCACCAAATTTTGTCACGATCGTGTTTTAGTGGTTTAGTGGCGATCTGGTAGCAAACAGACAGACAGACACATTGACTTTCACGTTACACCTTTATATATTAGAATGGATTGTACCATATTTTATACGCATTTATATATTAGTGTGGAGAACATATTAAAGAGATCAAAGTTAATAAAAATATTTATCCCCACTTTCATAAAACGTTTGCTGCCTAAATTCATATTTCATTCAACAACAGACTACAGATTAAATTATTATCTTTCATCCTAAACTTCCTGCATTTGCCTCATGGGTTAATCTATATAACGCTCCTCCAAGAAAATGGCGCGAAAAACAAAAATGCTATTTAGCAATCTGCACGCATGATTTAATGCTTATATTCATTTCTTTAAAATTTTGGTTTTTAAGGAACAGGAAATGAAGTGTGTTGAGTAAATGAAATTAGAATGAACTGTCCAGAAATAGGCTTCTATTCCCAATACATTCAAAGACAATTCCTTACTTTGATTTCATTAATTTGTTCGTGAGTTATCGGATAGGCAAAAATCTGCGCACACACATAGACACATGCGACATTTGACATCATCGTAAAAATTTGAAAATAGACTCTTTTGGAGCCAATTCGTATAGATCTGAAGAGATCCTGAAATTTTGTTTTTGACCAATTACTATACTATCCTTATACGTGCTGTATAATTGAAAAGAAAAAAGAGTTTAGTCCACCTTTCCGTAGTTTTATCTAGCTCCCTTTAGGACATTATGGGACCCCTAAATTCACTCATTTTTATTGCGGATATTTTCGACCAATTTTCTGTCAATTAGGTGTTCGCATACTGGGTGATGGACTTTAGAGCTACTATGTACTTTATCAAATATAAACATTGCAATAATAATTTTTATCCACAAGAAAATTTTAAAAGAAATAACAATAAAACCAACTTTTCTCATAAGTTACTTAAAAATTAATGGTTGAAAAACATTGATTACGCAATACCATGAGCATGTAAAAACTGTCATATTATGTTTCATTAATGGTGTGAGGTACAAAAATGTATTATGACAATCGGTACGCATATTACTAAATTTAGTTCTTGTAATATTTTAGATGAAGTTTATACTAGTTCAACAATCATTAATTTAAACAAGATGAACAAAAAGGAATCTACACATACGTATCCCGGCCCGGATTTTTTTTCCGGTTTTCCATCGGGCAGAGGTGGAGTTTGTATACAGACTCTCTAGGCTCATGCAAAGGGGGCGGCGTATATGGACATAATTAACCTACAATTTTTAGTTATTTTAATTGTTACGACTTATAAAATGTATTTTCCGAATAAAATATAGTTATAATATTACGTACTTGTGAAATGACTTTTTTTGTGTTTTATTAAATACAATTCTTTTGGTATTCTGTTGATATTATTACACTAGCTAAAAACTTTTATTATAATCTTATGAGTGTGCTGAAATGATAAATCCTCCTCTGCCTTAAATGCCCTTGATCGGAATTGATGGGATGGTCCCTTGCTTGCTTCCGGAGAGTAAACCAGTTATTTGTCTCCACGCGGCCATACGCAAGTTGTAACTGCTTTTGTGACAATACATTTATTTAAATGGAAAACAAGGAAATTTATTTAATAAAGAAAGAAACCATCAAAGCAGAACAATTAAAATAAACAAGAATTTTATATATCTAGGTATATCCAAAATAGTGGTTGAGACGTGGTGCATTAAAATACAAACTTTGAATTGAATTAAAATGATCGACAATATTTTTAACACAAATATGATAATAGACGAGAATGTTGTCATAATTTATTATATATATACAATGATTAGCCTTGTAAGGTTCCTAACACCCAAACCATGCTTCTAAGCTCGCTTCATCTCTGGTTTCATCAGCACTTAACCTCATTTCGAACTCCATAAGCCCCAAACCGCAGACCTCATCTTCCAAGACCTCATATCTCCTCCACGTTCTCCCTTGAAGTTAATAAAAACCAATGAAATAAGATCTCTGATCCTATGCTGCTTGTAGGCCGTTGCCTCGCAGCCCAGCGACGAAGTGCGTTCTACTCTCCTGCAGTGTTGTGACCCTCTTAGAGATGTAATGGCGTTCCAAATGACGTCATTATTTTCCTTTCGTTTCGCTTTACTCATCGTTATTCTTTTTTTTTTTTTTT
>NNCF01128778.1:186471-205897 GCA_002313205.1 Laupala kohalensis
AATTTACTCTCCGGAAGCAAGAAAGGGACGTATTCCATCAGTTCCGATCAAGGGCCCTAAGGCAGAGACGGATTCAATGTTTCAGCACATACTTAACAATTAAAATAGTTCGGTACGTGTTATAATATTAATACCAACAAATTTGTAAGTGTAAATTTGTAAAAAAAAATCCAGAAATACGTATTATCAAACTACAGAATAACCCATGAATATTCAGATTCTACAGAAGGGAGAAAGTAAAATCTGATGAGAACTAAACTCAGCCTGTCCCACGTTTATTGACACAATACATATCTTCGAATAAGCGAAATTTATGCTAAATTTATCAAAAAATGAGCGTTCAGGTTCTTCCACCTCTATAAGATAGTTAGTTTACTAGGCGTATTCTGTTCTATCTTCTGGCATACTTTCAGAATTATCCGAGTTATTACACTTTCTGCGAGTTTCCACCAAACATTCAAACTTCAACAGTTGGGAAACCCGGAAAAAAAGTTTAAAAGTTTAATGAATCCTATCATCAAATAATGTTCTACTAGGTTTCCTTCGTGTTTTTACAACCAGGGCACCTCCACGTTACTTGTAAAATTGCCATTTTTTATATTAAAACCTACTGAGGTAATTCGGCGATAACTAAGAATTAACATGATGGATATTTCTGGGGACATCGGCATCGTTCTCAGCATCAAAAAAAATGTCGAATCCATATACCCGGGTCCCTGGTAAGGATAATTCTTTTCGTGGGGCTGTGTTATCAGTATATTGTCAGTATTTTTTTCAACAATATAATATTACTCACTCATTATCCATTTAAAATGTTTTTTGGAAAAAATCATCCGAATAATTGATTACTTGGAAGAAACCCAATTATCTGGATATTTGGTAATCTGAACACGCTCCGGTTCCAATTGATCCGAATATTTGGAGGTAATATTGTGTTTGCTTCCAGATGTAGTTATATTTTTCGTCTGCATTTATCAAGTAAAACAACCCTTTGTTAAAAATACAGAAACTTTTAGTAAACACAAATAAAATAAAATAATACACAATGTATCAATCCTCTATGTGGATCATTTACATCTTACATCTTAAGAGCTGTGAACTCACGTCAGTTATGATAGCTTAGAAAATGAATAATCAACTGGGTAAAACATAGATCATCTTTCATATTTAAATGCACCACTTTTTTTCATAAAAACATAGATATAAGCGTTAAATAGAATAAAATGTAGTAATTTTATACAATAAAATTAAATCCTAACACACAGGTATCTTTTCAGTTTTTAAATATTAAGAAAGGAGAAATTGCATACAACTGAATCAAACAGAACATAACATAGGGTGTGAATATTGCATTAACGGAAACAAATATACATATAACATTACATAAAAACAAAGTACTAATTACATTAAACATTTATTGTTAACCAATTGAAAAAACGAAAATAAACACATTTGCGCCCACAAAAAATATGTTTTTAACAAAGGGTCGTTTTATTTGATAATGACATTTATTTTCAAATGATTTAACGAGTTCTTGTGTTATCTCACAGCGGTCCCTTTTGTCTTCGACGCATTGGTAAGTTGCATGTCGTTCGAGAGACCACACGTACTGGGTCGGCGGTGGCGGAGGACTGTGTTCTGATTAATTCGAAGCGTTTTTTAGCCCAGGTGCCCTGCGTGGAAGCGTCCGGACACAATGGATGCGTCCGGAGCGCCTCGCGCACACGCTCTGGTGGCCATTTCGAGAAATGGGGCCGAAGAGGAATGCGTCCGAACACGTAGGAGGACGCGTCTGGTGAACCTTGTGGTATTCCGAGACTCGAAGCTCTGCTTTCAGCTAATTACTTACACGTACAACTGATGTTTCTGACGATGTGGAAACGGCCAAGGGATTGCAAATAGGCGGGATGTAATGTGCGGTTCCCTTTAATATTGTTCACCAAATAAATAAATTTAAATAAAAATATTATTTTAAAAAAAGTTCAAATTGCGTATGACCACGTGGAGGATAATAAACTAATTTACTCTCAGAAAGCAAGCTAAGAACCATCTCATCAATTCTGATTAAAGATCTTAAGGCAAAGACTGATGAAAAATTTCTGCAAACTTCTAGATAAGATAAAACGTTAGCTACTTATTATAATATCACCAAATTTGTCGTTTTTATTGTAATAAGTATTTTCCTTTAAAATATGCAATAATCAAAAAACGTTATATTTTTGTAGTTCTTGATGATGCTTTTTCATACTTCCTGAAATTTCAAAAGTCAAAAATTGTAATAAGTACCTTATAATCCCATTAATATTATTCACAATTTTTTATCGTTATTCTCGAAATATCATCTTTTGAATCATTTCTATGGACAAACAATATTATTTATTCTAGTTTATGTTAAGGAGTTTTAGTTCTAATTCTATCAACAGGTAAAAGATGAAAGTGCAATTAAAATAGCAAGGCATAATTATTAAAATCTCACCCTTCTTTAGAATAAATAGTCTAGTTCACTCGTAATAAGGCTAATATTCATCGCCCTGGCGTGTTAACCACTCTGTGCCAAAGAGGCTCATGTCATTCAGGAATAATTTTGTATAATTCCCTTCCTAAAAAAATATAACGTATAAATAATTTGAATCTCTTCAAATCCTCGGTTAAAATCTTTATAATGCAGTACTGTTTTTATAATGTGAATGAATTTACAGATTTTAATAAAAGTAGTTAACAAAAGATGCAATTACCAATAAATATTGTATTCCATATGATTTCGGACGATGTAAAGGATGTTAATTTCTTTTATACTTTGTCACGCCATTGTTATAGTACTCTTGATACTGATTAAATTCCTTTTTTCATGCTTGTTTTTTTTGCTCCTTTTTATTGATAATAGTTTATTTCTAACTGTACTCAACTATGGCACGGTTGTTTGCATTAACTCTGTAGTTCCATCCTGGCCTGGGTTTTTCTCCGGTTTTTCTCCGGGCAATGGTGGATTTTCCATAGGCGGGAATATCACTTAATACTTTCGTTATTATTTTTCTCAAATTTTGACTGCACATTATATTCTACAGTTCATTTTGGAATAAAAAATTGACATTCTTTTATAAATTTAAAATCTGCCACTGCCCTTGGGCCCTTTATGCAAAGGTCCCTTGCTTGTTTCCGTAGAGTAACTTAGTTTATTACCCTCGAGGTGTTTATAAGCAGTTTGCAACTATTTTTTGACAAAAAAGTTTATTTGAATAATAAAATTTCAATTATTTTTTAAATATATTTATGTAACAGGTATTACTGCATAATTATTTTGAAGCCCTGACGATGTTCCTAAAGGAGCAAAGCAACCTTTTGCTGCTCGAAATGTAATTCAATTCCCTCGAAAAATCACTCAAGCACGAACACTGTTGATATTAATCTTAGTGGCACCAAAATTCCACCTGGAAATGGGGCGACGTCATAATGTAATATACACAAGTAGAAAAGTAAAAAAGTAAATGTAACAACTGTTTTAATTTAAAATGTGAGTATTTGTAGATATTGTCTGAAAACTTAATGCGCTTGGAACTCAATTAAACAATAAGTATCTTTGCATAGGTATGTTTAAAAATATCAGCTTCTCACTAGATGTAAAGACCATAATTTCACAAACGTATGGGTAAAAAAATGTAATATAAAGAATAATATCTGGGTGGCCGAGCTTCGATGGAATAGCTCAAAAAAATGGTCCTATGACAAAATATTTTTCGCAAAGGGATTCACACCATAATTTACTTACTTCGTGTTTTTGTTCGTTTGTTTGTTTGTTTGTTTGTTTTTTGTGGGGCTTTACGGCTCGTCGACATCGAGGTCATTAGAGCCTTAAAATTCTGTACAGGTAGGGAAAATGCAGTTACGCACTAGGGAGAGCAAAAATGACTCTCCCCGCGTGTGTGGGACTCGCCAAACAACACAACCATACCCACTAAAAACCCTCTTGAATTACAACTCAAAACTCAAATATCAACATATCTCAAAACATTACACACATCATTACAAAAATTAAAAAAAGGAAACAGGAAAAGGAAAGATACCCTAGCCCGAATTGCGTCGGAATCGAAAAGAACAAGAGGTGACCAAGGGAGGTCAGAAAAGAGAAAGGAAGGAGCATGGCACAAGTAAGTGGAAGTAATGCCAGACTCAGCTCGGGACGTCGTGTTTGCCAAACACGTACTTACAAGATGTAAGTCCCCTGGGTAACCATGAATATAACGAATGATAATTCCATACGTAACTATTTTGCTAATTTGGTTACTGCGCAATTTACGTTGCCCATGTAAGATGTTTTGTATGTGTGTCCAGTTTTAAGGAGTAATTCTGAAATTTTATGGAATTCCACACTCCGTATTTACGCGGTTGAACATACTGAGAGTAAATAGAAAATAATAACCATTTGTCTTTAATTGTGCTTACCTCTTTTATTCACTCATTCGTAAAGAAATGAAAATTATATATTCATTGTAACCCTCAATATACCCTATTTATAATATTAGACATTACTATTTTACTCGTATTTATTTATGAGATAAGTGTTGACTACAAGGTGACTACCGTGAGAAAGTATTCGCCGTCCTTACGATCAGTGGCGAACAGTCTTCAGTTAAAAGAAGGTATTTTGCCTCTGATTGGTAATAACTTATTCTTCAGGTTTTTACTTTCCAATTACTCATAGGCATAAAGAAAGTGTAATGAATATCGATAAGAGATAATAAGTATAAGAAAAATAAATCGATATCTCTTCAGGTCTTTACGATAATGGTGTGTATGTGATAGATTTTTGTTTATTCTATAACACACAAAGTAATCAACGTATCCGAACCAAACTTGAATTTGGTTTGAATACATTTGGAATAGGGACCCATTTCTGCAGACTCTTTGCAAACTCTTTCCGTTGCTGTAGACACGTGGGTGTTTACTCGTGTCAGCAGAATGATACTTTCGCACGCTGCGGCACACAACCGGAAAAAGGTGAACTGGGGTCAACGTTGAAATAAAATACTCTGCACGCGTGTTCATTTTCCATCGAGGATTGAAAGGAAAGATTGGACTACAGCCGTATTCTTTGGATGTTTATTTTTTTGTTTTCAAAAAGGTAGTAGTAGAATTTACTGAATTTCGCTTTGAATTGAACAGACCTAAGAACACATTTTAACTTTGAAGAAACTCACAATCCTCTTATTTCTTTGCCAATTATTACTTTACGTGAATTCACTGGTTCGTATTTTGATAGTAGACCAAATTTTCATTCAATGTGATGTGTTGTTACTACGTTACATCAAAAGTAAATTCAAATGAATATTGTTTATTTCATAAAGTTTCAGCCTTGAAAATATTAAGTGCGTTAATTTAATTAACTTTTTAATAATAAGATAAAAGTTCGTCGAAATTTGTTCGTAGTATAGGGATCAATGACTCATATATGTAGGTGTGTGGTCCGTGTTCGATTCCCCGTCGAGAAAGTTATATTTTCATTTATTTTTTGTAACATGATCTGCCTCATTATACTTTCCTCGTGTGTTTAACATTTTTGTTGTTACTATTACAAAANCGGTTCAATCAACTTGGTGTGCTGTTGGTGGTGAATCTGAGTTTTCGGATTCTTAACTCGTATATAGCTTATTTGTTTGATTGTTACAAATAAAAAAAATTCATAATATATTGTTGTTTCGAATGTATTGTATTGTTGGAATGTAATGCATTGTTGGAATGTAATGTATTGTTTGAATTAAATGTAATGATTCAATCATTCTTAATTTGACATGGAAAGAACATTTGATATAGAAACTCGTAAGAAATGAAAGAAAAATTCTTACGGTTAAGAAACAAACTTTTTCATTCGCATTTTTAGTTACTCAGCAGCTATTAATCAATAGTAAAGATGTTAAAAGTGGATAAATGTATCAAATTATTATATGATCAACAAGAATGAGTTTAAAAATGCATCCGCTCTTCCGGGGAATCGACCCCGAGCCTATTCAGTATGAAGATCGTACGTTAGAGCATCAGACATAGGTTCAAAAACAGAAAAATTTGATTTCTTAATGATGCTAGTTAAAACATAACATGTTAAAATTGTTCTACACAGAAAAAAAAAACATGTTGTATCACCTTTACATCCCAAAATAATCTAATCTGTGAATTTCATTAAAATCGTTAGAGCCGTTCTCGGGAAAATTTTCGACAAATACATAGGTATGTAGATATATAGGTACATAGATACAATTATTGCTCGCTCAATAGTATAGGATATATTTCGTAATCGTATTTCTTTATCACTGTAAATTTGTTATCGTTTTTATTTCTGTTTAAACTGTTATCCACAATTTCTAATATTTGGTCTTAATGTTGTACAAATGTTTACGTATAACTTACATTGGACGCCTGGAAATTTAAATTAGTCTCTTCCCGATCTTATCTCATATTCACTCGAAATTTAGAATATCAGCAGATGAACAGAAATAGTAGAATTCACATTATTACACATTTGTGGAAAACTGTAAAACTGCGTAATTACCCATATCATTCGGTATGGCACATGAGCTCCTCCCTTCCGCCAGCAGTGGCGCTAGTTACGCGTCCATGCGAATGTGTTTCATGCGCAATTTCTACAGTGGAATGAGAAACGTATGAATGAGTCAGAGACTTTGCATGCGATGAGTTTTCAAAAGGACGAGCAAAAGTTGGAAGAGCAGCTCTCTGTCTCACATTAGCGGAATTTATTGGAAACTTCGCATTTGTGAATTTCCTTTTCTTATTCTCTGGCGGAAAACGTCCTTGACGAAAATTCATTTCTTCTTGAGGGAATTATTAGTTAAATCATTCAAAGGTCTAATTTTTCTTTTTGATTTAAATCATTTTCTATGTTCTTTTTTAGAATAATTGTAATAAGTATAGTATCAAATTCCCATATCATGACTGTGAACGATTAATCTTCCACGCATGAATAAATATCTAGGATTTTTGCTGAAATTTTTTTTGAATCCTTTTGCCTGTGCCTTAGGAATTGCCCTTGATCGGAATTGATGGAATACGTCCCTTGCTTGCTACCGGAGAGTAAATTAGTTTATTGTCCACTACGTGGTCATACATGGCAGTTTGTACTGTTTTTTGACAATAAATTTATTATTATGCTGTATATGAAATTTATTTTCTTAGTCTCATCATCCATACATTCATTGTTATAGTTAACTTTCGACTTCATAGCTATCATCTTAGTTGGGTAGATAAAAGAAAATGTATTTCATTTTTAAATTACGCCAACAAAACGTCACCACCATCTGTGTTTAAATATCTAGTAGTTGATATATAAAATCCTCATAAATGTATGACTTGGGGACCCCAACAGCGTACAAAATTTTCTGTTGTAAAATAAAGGCACATTTAGAACATATTGTGACCTCACAAATTAGGTTTCTCCTTACGAAAATCATTTGTATTTGCGTTTAAGTGCACAGAAGTAATAGCGGATGCGGTGGACCACAAAAAGACTGTGGTCTCTTGCCAGCAAGCGCTGGGCGTTTATTGCAAAAGGGAGAGGGTCATAAATGAAAACCTGGGTACAAAACCCGTCGACATCTGTCACGTTAACGGAATTACATTATTCGGGGCGAACACAAGCCAAGCATAAAATAAAATTTAGAAAACAGAAAGCGGATATTGGTAAATACTCCTTTGTGAATAGAACCATTTTACACTGGAGTAACACACCTGCACTGACGAACTTCCCAAAGAGTAAAACATTACCGCCACTATCTTCTTGCTTCTTCGAAATAGAAGCTCATGTGAAGTGCAGTGTAGTGAGGCGAATGAAGTCTAAGGGTATGGAAAATGCTCGGAGTGAATAGTAGTGTAGTGTAGTGTAGGGATGTATAATGAAGTGTACTTGATTGTTTCGTTTTACTTTTATAGTTATTAATTTCTTTTAATTATATTACAGGAATTATCTTTACATTAAGGTTATAGGAAGAGCAATGATTTAGTGGGTGTACTGAACATATTTGTTCGCATGAGTGTGTGTCTGTATCCGTTTGTAAGCGAAAATGAGTTAGTGTACGTACGTGTATATACACACATATGAGACTTATATAGATATTTAATTTCTTAGATGTAATTTCTTTCTCGTTGTAACCATATCTACTAATCTTGCGTGTTCTTTATACTGTTCTTGTGTATTTTATAAATATTAGGGCTATTACTTGTTCTTTAACCTCTTATTATTGTATTATTGTATTACTTTTATTGTCTTCTTTTCTATCTGGTACCGAGCATTGCTCACTTGTAGATTATTATTATTATTACTATTATTATTGTTGTTGTTGTTGTTGTTGTTGATTATGATGATGATGATGATGATGAAACTTCTGTATGTTTTAGTACTAAACCCATTACACTTAAGTGCTTCCATGAGCGGGTTTAGACTTCATTTAGCGCGGTCGGTCGATCTATATTGGCAAAGCGTAGCGCGTTAAACGTTAACATCGTATCGTATAAGCTATAACTTAAAAGTAAATACTCATTGCTTTAAGTTAAAGAATGAGTAGCATGTTTCCACTCTAATTTAGAAAAATTACAACAACAACAACAAAACGTTTTGTTTTTCAATAATTAAGTGTAATGACAATGTAATAATATTATGAAATTTAGCAATAACCTACCTACTGTCTATATATTCACGTACCTATAGATAGACTGATGTATACAATATTATTCATACAATTAATTGGAAGAATTTAATCTATTGAATCTCTTTTACGGTAATTATGTATACATCATTACATTTTTATGTATGCTTTTTTTTTGTCCCTTTGTATTCAAAACAGTTAACTTCTCACTGTACGCAAATTTGACACAGTTTTGTATGTAATCTCTGTAGCCCCTTGATGGCCCGGGTTTTTCTCTGGTTATCCTTCGGGTTGAGTTAGATTCTATTAATACTTTTCTTACTATTTTTCTCGAATTTTTACAGCATTTAATATCAGAAATTATTTTGGAAATAATGAATAGATAACAGCACGTATTTGTTTAATATTTTTGTAAATGTAAATATTAAATGGGATAATCTCTTCCTTGCTTCCTTCCGGAGAGTTAATTAGTTTATTGTCCTCCTCGTGATTATTCGACGTTTGCGTCTTTTGGCAATGAAGTCGATTTGTTTGAAACCAACGATATTCATAAGACAAATAATAATAATAATAATTTATTAATCTGCAAGTGAGCAATGCTCGGTGGCCGATGGAAAACGTAGTAGACATAATAATAAGAATATACATAATACAATAATGTGAAATTATAAAAAAAATCTCGCCCAACTATCAATAGAATACACACACACGGAATCAAATGCTTGGAAAATTAGTACACAATAAGCGAAAAGGATAATGCAACTAAGAAATTAAAAAATTAAATTACGTCCATATGTGTGTATAGCCACATAACTACAGAAACACATTTTCACTTACAAACAGATACAGACATACGAAGAAGCACGCTTCAATATACACACATATACCATTGCACCTCTTACAACCTTAACGTAAAAATAATTCCTGTAATGTAATTAAAATAAATTAATGACTATAAAAAATAACGTTAAAACAGGATTGCTGTGAACAGTCACGCACACTTCATATCACTACACTACAATTAATACACTGCAATTCTATTCTCACCGCAATTATAATCTTCATTGATACATTTATCGAAAGGAGTGACTAATAACAATATTTTCTTTAACATATTTCTAAAACAGTGCCTTGTCTACATACAGTTTTGAACGAAAACACAGCCCACTAGATGCTTTTCCCTGTCAGTCAAAGTCGAGCTTAAAGGGGCAAACACACACGGGGCTTCGTGACGCCGCACAGTGGCTGAGAATACGGAGACGAAACTTTGCTAAAATAATTTTATCCCACGAATTTGATGGATTATGGCGAATTATCGTTTCTATGTAAGTAAACAAAAGTCATGTTCAGTTAATGTATTTTTAATTCGAGAGGTTATGTTTAAAATCTATATAAATAATTAAAAAGAAATATATAAATTTTCTTGGAACGAATAATGGACATAACATTGGTTTATATATTTAAAAATGATTTTTCGCTATAATTCATTTTGGCCGGGTTTCATCTCGATATACTCCACTGCGCGGAGACACGAAGAGGTGTTGAAAAGCGGCTTTCACTAGCTCCGTGTACGTGCCCCCTAATTTCTACGGAGGGGTAGGTTGCCATCAAATTGACTTCCGCATTTAAAAGTTTGTATACAGTAAACACATTTCTTAAAAATTTACTCATCACCTTGACAAGTGATCATTAAAACTTAACAGAACTAAAATATACAAATGGAATAGAATCAGGCAAATACCACAAGACTGGAAGAAAGCGATCATAGTTCCGATACACAAATCTAGTATTGTGTGACAAGGTTCGGAGTTGGTAGTACACACAGTATTCTATAAAGAATATGTAGTCGTACTATCCAGTTTTTTTATTTATTGTCATAAGACCTTTTTGGCTGCTTGAAGGCCATAGTCAGTGCTTGCTCCATTCATGAAGGCGGGTGGCGAATGCGACAAAAGTCATTTGAATGCTGATTACACTGAAATTTTGAATGCTGATTACACTGTTTATGTGTTTACTAGCTAATTACCCGACATTGCCTGGGGATTTTCTTAGACTAATCTTCTCTTACTCAGGAAAAAATAAAATCTATCTATATCGTAATATAATACTTTTTTCTCGCTGTTTAAAAAAACTTGTTTTTTTCTTCACAAAATTGGCACTGTAAAGATATCAGCATCCTCATTTTTCAATTTCATGATGATACAAAAGTTGAGTCAATACACTACACCATCTAGTCGGAGCTGCGCCGGTCGAATTTTCGCTCCCTAGGCATGATGCAACTGCACCATTTCATTAAAATTATCATAAAATCTTAATTATTCGTCGAAATTATACAAATCAATTACGTTTTTTATCTTTGTAAAATGCAACAAAATAATCAATTAAAATTGGTGATGATTGCTTTACCTTCTTAAATTACTCTATTAAATTGAAGTATTTTAAATTTCTATTTTAATAAGGTTTCATCGATAATTTAGATTAATTTTTGTTGATACACATGTTCTATCAGGGACATTGTTGTAGAACTCTTTGAGGTAAACAATATTACCATTAGTATATTGTCCTCCACGTGGTCATACGCAGTTTGTACTGTTTTTTGACAATAAATTTATTTATTCATTCATAGTTGTCACCTATCTGTAACAGTTTACACAGCGTAAGTATATAACTCTTTTTTCCCCCGATTTTATCGATATTTATTGTCAAAAACCATTTCTATCTTTCTTATCAAATATATACAAATATAACAGCCTATGTGCAACCCGAACATCTAAACTATCTTCGGGTTAAATTTTATCACGATCGGTTCAGTGGTTTAGTCATGATCAAGTAGCGAACAGACAGACGCATTTTCGCGTAAGGCATGTATATGTTATTATGGATATGGATTATAATGATTGGCTTTGAACAGCAGATTAACAGATTCCTCGCAACAAGAAATCATTAACTCCTATTTTTTTAATACTTGTAACTGATAAAGAGTTCAGTTTATTTGGTCGATATATTTTTACGCTCTTTAAAAAGATATCCGAGTATTGCAACTTTTGAGTGCCACCATAATAATTAATTCATTATTGTATATGTTTAATTGATCGCGTAATGTGTACATTTTCTTCGTATTTTTATTGGTTGCCTGCCTTTTGTTTGGATACGTATTTTTTCAATTTACTCACCTGTCATTCATGACAACTGAATGCATTTACGGGTGCGTATTGAAGTTATAAACAAATAAAAAACAAGTCCCCACTATATAAACACACTGTTGTATACAGGTCGCTAATAAAAGTTACAATTTACGATTTTAAACGTACTGGTGCGTGGAAATCTAGGAAAGAGGTAAAAAAACATGGGTTTTTATTCATTTATATGCTTCGTTCCGGAATGATATTTTATGATCGCAAAATGAAGTAGCAACTTACAGGTAAAGTACTATTAGAAACGACTACAAATTATGACAAAGACAAAAAAAAGAAATAATATTTGGAAATCAGACATAATGAATTTTTTTTAAATACACCTGTGGACAACCCGAAATCATCTAGTTCTTTCTTTTATACGCTCTTCTTCAAAATATTATGACGAAATTCCAATTGGAGTAAATAAATTTAAAAAATATATAGTTCTAAAATTTTCATTTCTTATATTGGTAAGTAAATAAGTAACCTTTATTGTCAAAAATCAGTTATAAACTGCATGTGACCCAAGTGGACAATGAACCACTAGACCACCGCTGTCGGACATTAAACTTCCCCCGGGAAGTACTGACGTTTCCAAAATATTTTCCAACTCTACTTGAGTTAGACAACAAATTCAAGTGGACTAACGTTAAATCAGTTCTTCAGCAGATCCCTCACACATCTTATTAAATCGCGTTCAACATGTTATTACCTATTTTCCTCGGTATATTTTTCCCTCAATAATTCCCCACCTAGATTCGTGACTAAAGATAAATAAATAAATAAATTTATTGTCAAAAACCAGTACAAACTGCTTATGACCAAGTGGAGGACAATAAACTAATTTACTCTCCGGAAGCAAGCAAGGGACCATCCCATCAATTCCGATCAAGGGCCCTAAGGCAGAGGCTGATTCAAAAAAAAATTCAGCAAAAATTCCTAGATAAGATAAAAAGTTAGCTGCGAGTTATAATACTAATAGAATGTCAATAGGTTTGTAATTTAACGCAAAAAATTACATGTACAAGTTATTATCGAACTATAGATTATTCTGAGTATAGTGTTTAAAAATCATAAGAATTGAAATAACACTAAATTCACGATTTATGGAAGATGGAAGTAATATTGTCCGGTGAGTATTGCGCGTTGAATAAAAGCAAAGAAATCCAATAATGTTAGAGAACATGGAAAACTAAATGTCGATGAAATCACGACATGAAATATTGATTGACGGACAACACGATATTGGTAAAATCCAACCCCTCCATAAATTGAAAATACGTCATTCTAGACCGAAGAGTAAAGCAGAGACTCCATTATATCTTTTAATTTCGTTTATAAAATGGTTTAAATAACATTTTCGTTTTACGGGGTTATTTCATGTTCAATCAGTGGATACCAGTTTATTGTGAACCGACAGCGTCTTCGCTTCCTCGATCCCGATGAGCGGTAGAGCGTGGGTTCAAACCCTCATCGGCCGAACTAGGTGAGGCTTTCAGCTGGGGTTTTCCCTCATCTACTCCAGACAAATGTCGGTTCGGTATCACAAGTTCCCCGACAACCCAACATCTCTCCTTCCTAATTCCCTTACCCAAGTCCCACGATTATATGGATGAGCAGATCAAATGACTTGAACATCGATAAAAGGCATATAATGAAATGAATGGTTAAAACAATCTCACGGTCCATTTAACCAAAAATATTGCATATTTCCAAAATGTTTAAAAATAACTCTCAGACTTCATTCGATTTCTGTATTTTAACTGAACACCGTCGATCTTTATGCAAAATGGGTTTATCAAAGATTGTATTTTATGCAGTTTCGCGCCATAGAGAAGAGCCGTAGTGCCTCATCCCCGTATGTGGGACTTGCCGAATATCTCAACCATACCCACTAAAAAATCCCTTAATTCAACAAATATCTAAATATAAAGATGAGAGAAAAGAAAAGGAAACAGATGCCCAATACATTATATCAAAAATGAAAAAGAAATTCTGAAAATTATAATCTTCAAATTGCGGAAAGGAAGGATAAAAGGAAAGAAGAATGCAAATTAAAACCATCACAAGAATTTGTTGGAGGAGCCCCGATCTACTCATAAATATTCAATAGTTTTTTTAACATCATCCGTTTCGTTTCCGAGAATTGTTGATAGATCTGCAGCCAAACCAATTTGTCTCCGTATACTCGAGTATCTTCTGCAATCAGTTAGTAGGTGACGCATTGTCAGACAAGATCTACACTCCTCCCAAACGGGTTCATCATCAAGTAGCAAGAGATACCGATGAGTGAGAGGACAATGTCCAATGCGCAGGTGGGATTGCAAGACCTCGTCGCGCCAGGCTGACTTACAGAAACTGCTCCATGACTTAACAGAAAATTTGATAAGTTGGAGCTTATTCCCTTCAACAGCCAACCACTCATTGTTCCATTCACTCAGAATCCTTGCCTTGATGTGAATTTAGGATATCTCGTTTTGGAATCGTGAAGAAATCCACGTGATTCTTGAGGCATGCCAAGACGGTAGCCACAGGTCATTCGTACTATTTTAGTTTAACTTACAAGTAGACTAAGTTTTTCTTATCAAAATTATGTTTAAGGTTGACGAAGATATGTACCCAGAGTATTATCGTGAAACTAATAGCATAATTAAGGGTTCTAATGAAGAGACTCCAAAACCATTTTCTGTTGCTTATATTATGGGGATCTTTATTCAATCTGATGTAGATTTTGCGTTACCTCAAGATGATCGTTTACGAGTGAAAAAGTATTACAGGCCTGAAAACACTCACAAAGATTCACCTGTTTTTTACCAAGCTGACTCAACATGCTGTACTGGACTGATGAAGGTAATGTAATGTAATATATGTTTACTTAGCGCAATCAAGTTCCATTAAGTAGAAAATACTTTCACTCATCTGAAATGAAGTAAAAACTTTTGTGTTAACAAGAATAATTCCCCCCACGGGACAAGTAAGTATGTGTTTGGCAAACACTGGACCCCGAGCTGAGTCTGGCATTACTTCCACTTACTTGTGCCAGACTCCTTCCTTTCTCTTTCCTCACCTTCCTTGGTCACCTCTTGTTCTTTTCGATTCCGGCGGTGTTAGGGCTAGGGTATCTTCCATTTTCCTCTTTCTTCCTTTCTTTATAATGATATATCTAATGTTTTGAGATATGTTGATATTTGAGTTTTGAGTTGTAATTCAGGAGAGTTTTTACCGTCTGTGGTTGAGACATTCGGCGAGTCACACGAGCGGAGGAGTTATGTTGGCTCTCCTTAGTGCGTAACTGCATTTTCCCTACCTGTACAAGTTTTTAGGTCTTTAATGACCTCGATGTCGACGAGCCGTAAAGCCCCCCAAAAATTAAGAGAATTGTAATTAAAAACCATATAAAAGCATTTAGAAAATCTCTTAAGCATGCTATTTTAAAAATTAACTGAATTTAAGATAAGTATGAACAAACTTTAGTAATTTCAAATGTATGATACTAGTTTATTGTCCTCCACTTGGTCACATGCAGTTTATAACTGCTTTTTGGCAATAAAGTATATTTATTTTTCAATATAAGAAAAGAAAATTTTAGAACTATATTTTTTTTAAATTATCGCGTAGTATTTGCTCCAATTGAAATTTCGTCATAATATTTTGAAGAAGAGCGTATAAAAGAAGGAACTAGATGATTTCGGGTTGACGTGTCCACAGGTGTATTTTTAAAAAAATCCACTATATCTGATTTCCAAATATTATTTTTTCTTTTTTTTTCTTTTTTGCCTTTGTCATAATTTGTAGTCATTTCTAATTGTATTTTACCTTTAAGTTGGTACTTAATTTTACGATCATAAAATTTCAAGCTTAAACAAAACATATAAATTAATGAAAACCCTTGTTTCTTTACCTCTTTTCTAGATTTTCACGCAACGGTACGTTAAAAATCGTATTTTGAAAATTTTATTAGCGACCTGTATACAACAGTGTGTTTATATAGTGGAGACTTGTTTTTTATTTGTTTATAATTTCAATACGCACCCGTACATGCATTCAGTTGTCATGAATGACAGGTGAGTAAATTGAAAAAATACGTATCCTAACAAGGCAGGCTACGAATAAAAAACGAAGAAAATGTACACATTAGGCATAAATAAATAAAATAAATAAATAAATGTCAGCTCGGATTTTTACAAAGAAGAACAATAAGTTTATTTAGATGCATGTAAATATAATTTTACTTAAAATTTTACTAGAGAAGCAGAGTAGAGGTTATAGCGCGCTGGCATCCTATATCAAGGTCTATGCTTCCGTTATTTTGTCAACATAGCTCACTATTTCCAGGGAATATTTCCTATGAAATCTGTGGCATTTTTACCAATACATTTCTTTGTCAAGTTTCCTCCGGTTTTATTCTCTCGGTGTGCTTTGTCCAGCAACGTCTTCACTCTTTGTGATAGGAGTCCATACATCATCACCATACATTTTTTCAGGGTGAAAAGGATAGTGCTGTCACCATTTGCATCAATCACCAAGGTGATATGAGTCCATGTACCATCACAATTCCTTTTTTTTCTGTGTAAAATGAATGGGTCTATTCCTATTTGCATCAACCACCATGGTGATAGGAGTTCACGCACCATCACCATCCCAGAGTTCCAGAGCGAACGCGAACACGCAACCGTGTGAAAGTAGAGCCGCCAGTCACCAGTCGCCACCAGGCGCGTTGCCGCCGCTCCCGCTGTTGGGTTGCATGCATTAATGCTAAGCGATGCAAATCTGAGGGCATCTGAGGCTATGCAGCCAAGCGAATCCCTTTTCAACTTCTCTCTTTTGCGAGAGTTTCATCATCGCTCTCTCTCTCTCTTTCAACGTACGTCCTCCCTCACAAACTGCTTCCTTTATGCTCCTTCGATTTTCAACTTTTGTCTCGTCATATTGCTTAATCTTCCTTTTGACTGCTACGCGCTCCGTTACAAACGTTGGCGTACATTTTAGGACTCATATATAATGCAAACAGAATCCCAACATTAACTCCAATGTATTCCTAATATTTTCATTCAAAGGAAACGTATTCGGAGCTCTTTGTTTTACTCTCTCGTCATCTCACACTTTTTTTTTTTAATTCTTCCTGTGGTTTAGATTTGATTCAAAAAGTGCATTCATTCAATAAATTACTTATCAAGGATTAGTACATTTTTAAGGGTAAAGATACATTAGACATCAAATGCTCTCATGTACGTGAATTTTGTCGTCGAGACATATTTTGCCAGAAAAGGCAATGTCTTGCTACATTATTTACTCTTCTATCATTGTTTGTCAACCGAAATCAGAAATTGTCATGAATCAACAAAATATGTTGTAGAAAAACATTCTTCAGATATAAAAGTTTAAGCGTATTTTTCTTTCTAAGGAAGTTTTATTCTAATATATGTTCCAGATCTATTGCAGTACGGTAATAAATTTCAATAAATTTCTGTGACAATATTCAAAATACGTTGATTTGTCACGAACATTCACTTTTCTATTACCATCTTTGATTACAACCTTTTTGTTAGTTCATAGTTAACAAGTGTCCGTAAAAGCTACGTGATCTACACTTTCCTATTATGTAAGATCGTATGTGGTTATTCTCTCCTTTATCACTAAATTTATATGTCATTACATGTCATATGGATGTCTCGTTTTTCATGACTTTTTGGATTATTTATTTTTTCAAAATTCACAATATTAGAAGCAAAAGCAGAATGGCTCCAGAAAATAGCTTCATTCCAAGACTTTTAAGGCAGAAGTGTCAGCTATTAATGTCCCCTAAAATATGCTTGTTACCATAAAACAACTCCACTCAACATTCCAATAATAATTCGTAAAAAGCAGTATAAAAAAGCCTACAATTCTAGTGAAATATAAAAATTCAAAATTGTAAAAGAGTCTTTCGAAAATAGGTTTCTATTTGCAATGCATTCAGAGTTAATTCTCTAGTTTGGTTTCAATGTTTAATTCGTTCTTGAGTTATCATGAGAACAAAATTCTTGACATATATACTCAAATACATGATTGGACATCATCACCAAAATTTGAAAATAGTCTCTTCTGACGGCAACCAGTAAAGATCCCAAAGATATCTCGAATTTTTCCATCTCTTACAATTTTTACGTCCTTATATATTCCGTAGAATTCGACAGTAAAAATTGATACGTTTCAATTTACTTTGCTACTTTATTATTATTATTAAAAATAATCATCACCTGGGAAAGCTTTTGTTTTACAAAATAATATTCCGCAACTCCTCAGAAGTTGTATTGAAGTCTTTTCCCAAAATCATTTCTAGAATATACTTACAAGAACATAAATAATTCCAAAATGTTATTTTGAAACTGAGGAACGTCCAGTAACCTGAGATATAGCAAAACCGCATCATCGATTATTTAAAACTCATCAATTTGTTTCTAAATTAGAAAGAAGTAAACAATTCCTATCTCATTAGTATCTCATTAGTGGGTTCGGTCATTTCCCCAAATCCACAGGTTGCTATGTTACATACTTTAAATATCGTGCCCTCTTCGTTCTTCGTTTCATACGTCACGGGTGATTCACAACGATGGTCTCGTAGGTCACGTGACCCAAACAGGACGGAGCTCATTTCGCATCTGCGTAGAAGCGTAATCACGTTATTTGAGGAGTACAATATACTCGTTTACGTATATGGAAAGTCTTTGCAATAGTAAAAATTTTGGATGGCGAGTTCTTTTATTCAAACATACGTTTTAGTTTGTACACTGACTTTGTAGAGTTCCGAATGTTTTTTCCGTCTGTCTGTGCGCACCGATTATGACGTATGAGTCAATTTTATTCACATTTAGTGTATGTAGAAGTATCTGATTTCAGTCTACACACGTGCTCTATTACCATAACATAAGTCATCACTACAAAATATAATGAGCACTTTATATAAAGATCATAGTACATTTCAGAAACGTTCTAAAAACCAACACCGATTTTTTTTCTTCAAGTTGTACACGAAGTGTAATTTGTATACATTACGTCAGCAATAGTAATATTTCTCTTTCAAGTGTGGCATAGACGGTGGAAAAAATATGTCTTTGCTCCACTACCACATCAGATTACTCTTGCAACGCACAAAAAATTCATCGAAGTTAATATACAAAGCAGAGTACAGTTTTGGAATACTAAAATTAATGATATAATCATGATAAAATTGATAGCAGTCCAGAACTGATTCCAGATACGAAATTTCGTGTGGCTGTATTTAACGTTTCAATTCAAAATAAATTTCGCTGTTCGTTATAAGGAGAAACCTCTTAATCTTGACTTGAATTACTTTTACGTGAAGGGTATATAGGAGGAGCAAGGAATGAAATTACATGTGTGAATATTGAAGCGTGTTTGTACGTATGAGTAAGGGATTGTGTGTCTATATCTGTTTTTAAGTGAAAATATGTTTGTGTACGTATGTGAATACACATAAATATGAGTCTAATTTAATCTTTTAACTTCTTAAATAAAATTTCATTCTCGTTTTTAGTGTACTAATTTTCTAACAATTTTTTACCGAGTGGGTATTTTATAGATATTTGGGCGATAATTTGT
>NNCF01128779.1:10165-72593 GCA_002313205.1 Laupala kohalensis
TGTGCTCTCAAAACAAACAACTGTAGATTTTTTAGAAAGAAATCTCCTAGTGATTACTGACAACTTCTATTTAGTATTGAACATTAAAGAAGTAATATTTAAGAAGAAACTCAAATAAAATGTGGTATTGTAAGACACTTTTTATTTCATTTAAATTATTAATATACAAGTATTTTTGTTATTTTGATACAACTTCTTCATATTCACTTTTGCTTCCGTATGTATTCTTCATATAATATTGAATATGGAATATAGTTGGAATTAGTTTTGTGGGAGGCTGTTTCACCTTGATCACAGTGAACCTCNTTTTATACAACTTCTTCATATTCACTTTTGCTTCTGTATGTATTCTTCATATAATATTGAATATGGAATATAGTTGGAATTAGTTTTGTGGGAGGCTGTTTCACCTTGATCACAGTGAACCTCGGACCACTTCTCAGTTTCCAAGCAAATTCTTTTATCTAGAATCCTCTCTAGTATTACTACATTGTTTATTCACAAGATAAGTGTGAATCAAGACTACACAAGACGTGCATATTATTTTGTTTTCAGTAAATTTTAATTTTTTATGAGATTTTTGTGACAGTTGTAAGTTTTAGTTCTCAGCTAATTTAGTGGATTTAGCTTGTATAACAGGAAGTAAAGCTCCTTGCTGTTACACATATTGTGGTGAGTAAATCTGCATACAGCAGTTGACCTAGCTTCAACTCAGTTAAAATATTGCTTAGTATACAGGTATCCTGATGTACCACAGATCAAGATGCAACATGTACTATGGATCAGTGATCCAAGGCAAAATATTAATATTTGTGCCCTTTCCTTGTATATAAATGGTGGAAGAGCAGGGCTTATTGTCTATTTCACTTTTACTAAAAAAATGTAAACCCAACATTCAATAGCCCTCATTTTTTAAATTACAGTCAGGTTTAGAACAAATAATACTTGTAAGGACGTAACGCATCAGGGTGTATTATTATATCACTGTACAATAGTTAGCGGGAAAAAGCATTTATCATGTATGGAATAAACGATGTAGTAAAAATGAAAAAGATGTGTTCATGTACACTGCTCTAGGACAAGGTTGGAAGGGTTTGTTTGTTGCGTGAGTGTACACGAGAAGAATTGGGCGTATTTTGTGGGCCAAAGGACTATCCACAGAAGTGCATCGCGAAATGCATCCCGTGTATGATAATTGTTTCTCACGTAAAGCTGCGTTCAATTGAATCCAGAAGTTTAACAAGCAAAGGCAAAGCGTCAGAGATGGGGGCGTCCTGCGGAGGTGTCAACCACAGTCACAGTGCAGCGTGTGGAACAAATCATTTATAATGGCTGGCGTGTGACGATCGATGGCGTAGCGAGTGCTATAACCTGTTCGCACGTAACCGCATGGAACATCGTGCATGAGTAGTTGCACTTTCGTAAAGTTTGTGCACGACGAATACCCCGCCAGTTGTACGAGGAACATAAAAAGAACAATATGGATGTCTTTGCAGCACCTCTTTCAACACGAATCTAAATGACCTCCATTGAATGGAAACATTCAACTAAATTCCATTGTATGGAAACATTCAGCTAAATTCCATTGAATGGAAACATTCAACTAAATTCCATTGAATGGAAACATTCCCCAACAAAAATGAAGTTCAAGATGATTCCAACAGCCCTCAAGATTATTCTCGGTGTTTTTTCCGGACATGCAAGGGGCCATACTGCAGAAATTCCAGCCTCACGGTGAGACTGAATGCCTCGTCGTACTGCACCACATTGCGCGAACTCTGACAGGCCATTCGCCGCAAATGATCTGGACTTCTGACAAAAGGAGTGATTTTTCTGGTTGACAATACCCATTCTCTCACAGTAACACCAACGCAGGAGCTGTTACGAACATTTCGTTGGGAACGTTCGGAACAACCACCGAACAGTCCCGAATTTAGCCCCGGTGATTTTCATTTGTTTGGGTCCCTACAAAATAATTCGTAGCCGTCATTTTGAAACTGATGATGCCTAACCAAAGAGGTAACTCATTGGCTGAGACTGCAGCCCGCTGCAGCCAAAAGAGTTCTTTGCCACCGGCTTTCGAGGACTTGTAAAGAGATGGGATTAGTGTCTGAATGCACAGGTTGGTTATGTCGAAAAATGAAATAAATGTCAGGCAGTTATATTGATTATTGCTTCTATCCAGTTTTGGTTCTTATTTACTGTCTTACCTACGTATACGCCCCATATTCTTAAATTTTACCGTAGTTCTGACTATTTTATCAGTTCTTTTATGTAGCGTACTTAACTTTTTCCAATAGGGGTGTTTTAATTACAATTACTACAATCAATATTTAAGAAAAAAGTTGTTTGTTTTGAAAATGTTTTCTAGTTAATTCCTTCTCTTGATTTTTCAAGATGATTCTAATGACCTTTTGATCAACACTATTACAGACTAGTGCTTCATGATTAGTCAATCAGTAAAACATCGTCACTGAACGTTTTACTAATATTCGAATACTTCTTTTGAAAAATTTATGATAAATTTATCTGCATGTTTGTCCTTTCACCTCAAATTACAAGTGATCCTAGCAAATAAAAAACTCTTTTTTAAAATGCAAATTCACATTCCTTTCTTTCCACAGGTGTAAAACAGGCCTAGTAACGACTATTTATTGCCTGGTTTTGGAGTTATTTTCAGGTTTATAATGACCCTGGATTGAGACAGTTGCACTCAGCAATGTAGTAAAAAGTATGTATTGTTTACATTATTTTAAGGCATTACAGAAGTATTTAACTTCAGAGCAAGTCAATAAGTGTTAAGATGTCTAATTACTCAAAAAAAGGTCTATATGATACAATTCGGTTTATCAGATAAACAATATACTCATATAACCAACCAATGCAATCATAATCCCAATATTTTGTATTTATGGATTTTTCAGGAAATATAGAATGTATACTGCAAATATTCACTATTAAGAGGTAAATAACTTTTATAATACCCTGGGAAGCAGAATAAAAAAAACATTTCTGAGCAGGTTATTGTCGAGGAAGATTAAAGGAGTGAACAATAGAGAAGCAGGAAACTGTACTCCGTGCATTAAAAATTAGTAGAAGCGTGCACCTTATCCCTTATAAACTATTGAATGTAAGAGTAAATTATATCCTATATTTTGAGCTATTTAGTGCAAGTGGGCTAAGTCCCTTATTTTTTGCACGACTGAAAAGTCCACTTCTAACAAGCCAGTGCAAAAGTGATCTAAATTCACTTCAAACAATTCAGCTCAAGAATGGAACTGTGCCTTTGCCTTATTTACGGCAAGAGTGGGCTATATCACTTACCAATTATTTAGTGGAAGAGTCACTTAATGGTATTACCAACAATTTAGTGCAAAAGTGGCATAAGTCCATTCTCAATACTTTAGTGCAAGAGTATGCAATCTATGTCTATCACATTTTAGTGCAAAAGTGATCTATGTCCACTTCAGTGCTGTGCAAGAATGGAGTCCTATACCTACTATTTTGAGCGAAAGTGATCTATATCCAACAACACATTAGTGCAAGAGTGGACAGTCCATCAACATCTTGTTGTTACTCAAGTGATCTGTGACCATTTTAAAAACTATATTTAGAGCAAATATGGCAGAAATTCAAGAAAGTCCTTACATGAGAAGTACTATTGTAGTAAAATTTCCATTAATAGTCCTTAATTATCTTTCCTTTGTGACCAACTCAAAAATATCATAACTTGCTCTATTATATACTCTATCTCTAATAAAAAAATTAATTGTAAATACTAATATTCTGTACCTGTTGCTTGTGTCTTCATACTGAGATCTCTTGCTCCAGTACGTAACATGTCTGTTGCAGTACATTTACCATAAATTTCCTTCTGTTAATTCTGAAATTTGTAAAAATGTAGAAAAAATATACAACATTTATTGAGGATAAGGTAGTTTCTAAATCAGATTTATTGAAGGCAAAAGTACGTACATACATGATCATTTTCTGACAACTTATGCTTAATGCTTTTAGAACTAAAGGAAACATGTCAGTAACAAGTATAACAAATTATAAAAGTCATAAACTTCAAAAATCTTTTATTTCTGAAAGAAATAACAGCACCATAAAACTTCCATTTAATTATTAGGTAAAATTGAGTTTTTGAAATATTTCTGTTCTAAGAATAAACATTCATGAAGAAAACAGAAATTAGCACAAGTAAATTATTATTTTAAATCTTTGTTCAATTGATACCTCTTACATAAGAAATTTGAAGAAACGTATTTCCTCATAGAATCAAGACTACTAAAAATAAACATGCCTTGTGAAATCAGAGTCCAAAATTTCATGTAAATAAAGGTGACAATATACATCATTTATTTTTGCTGTAGGTCAAAAGTTTTCATGTGAATCTTGAAGGCACAATAAATTTGGGGTTATTTAGGAAGTAATTTCAAATAAACCTGTGAATTTTGCTTTATTAATAACTTGTAAGAGTTGAAAATAATAAATTGGCTCATAACAAAATGAATAAATAAATTAACTAACAAACATCTCTTAAAAACAATTATAATTTGTATTTGATGATGACAAACGTGTAATAAGAATAGAAGTAGAAGAATGTAGATTTATTTATAACTATCATCGATAACGGTATGCAGGATGACCCAAAAAGGTTTATCTGAATTATCTCCCGAAGGGATCTTGTAAGTCATGGTAATGGGCAAGGAATTCGACGTTTTCGTGTCTTTCAGTTGTACAGATATTATGTTTTTAAAACAACTATTTTTTGTGCTACTTCATAAAACGAATATAAATGAAGAACAGCACTGCGACTTAACAAAAAATTCCCAAAATACAGAATGGGAAGAGGTTGCGTCAAGAAAATCCTTGCGTCGCGTCGGGTTCTTTGGTGCATAATTAATAAGAGTTAATTTCTCTGGTTGACTTCCCCAAATGTTTAAATATTGGTAACATTGGTGCGCTGTTATTCATTGAAATTGAGGTACAAATTATTTGAATACATCAAATTATTAGCTCCATGTCGCATCTTATCTGAATGAGAACAGTTCTTCGGTTTTGATCCATTTTTGATCAGAGGATAATTCAAACGTGTGTTCTTCCTAAATCTCTCTGTACATAAAAAACATCTGTCTTGGTTCTAACTCATGAGATTTTGAGAAAAGATAACGACAAATATTGTGAAAACGCAACAAAAAGACCGAGTGACCACGTGATGAATAAGCTAATTTACTCCGAACAAACGAGGATTCATTTCCTAAACTGATGATAAGTACCCTAGAGCTAAGATTTCGTATGTATAAAATAAAATAACAACAAAAAGAAACCATGAGCGAAGTAGTGGAGCAGCCTCACGGCGGAGCCTACTTCTCACATACAACTGGGACAGATTTGTCGCAAATTTGATCAGAAGAATCCCTTCTAAATCATCCGTCGCGTTCACTTTCATAGTAGTTCTATTTAATATATAAGTTAATGATTGCGAAAAGTATTTAATGAATTCACAGAATGTACCTAGATAAATCATGAAGGTAATAAAGTGTACTTGGCTAAATGTGCTAGGATCTATATCTTTCCTTTCGAGCACATCATATTGAGAATATCAACATCGAAGTTATAAAAAACAGTTACTGTAGTTGGTAATCCATTATTCTCAGGAGCTACATTTTTCTTTAATGCATCGAAAGACCTCAATTCCTATTAGTGTTATTCTTGGAAATAATTTTCTGTTATTTTTCTGATATGGAGTGAAACTCTCCTTTGCCTAGCACACCTTCAGTGATGTTATAATTCACTAACTTCAAACTCTCAGGAATGGACTCACTTCATCGACGATGGTAATTAGTTCATGGATAATTAGAATTTTTCAATAGACCCGTGAATACCTAATGAGAATTGTATCTTTTGCGTAGAGATAAAACGAGAATAACCCTGCATCATAGAATCAAAAGAAAATAAGACATTATCTGAAAAACGTAAAGCTAGGTGAAGCAACATAAAAAGAAAATCTATGAAAAGCCCTTTACGTAATTTCGAGAACTCAGAAAGGGATGATGGTTGTATTCTGGAAGTGTTCCACATTTAAGATAAAATGCTGTAAACGCTAATGACACTTTTATTATTTTATTTGAAATCTGAAACAAGGAGTGGGAATATAATGAAATCCTCCACTGGGATTTCTCATGTAGGATATTTAAAGGAAGAGTTGAAAATTCTGGGTTCAAAAGAACACTGGGCACTAGAGACTGAGTTATGAGGAATTTAATAATTTAACAATATTTTATTTCATCTTTTCAATAGAGACTATTCCACAAAACAATGAAACAGGGTTGGAGGAATACTTGCATAGGGATCTATACATATAAAATTAGTGGTTTGTTTGGAAATATAAGGAGTATTCCTCCAAGATTTGTAAGTGTTCTCAAATTCTAAAATACTTGAAAATTAATGTTAATTCAATGCTTATATGAAACAACTGTAACACATATGAAGATTTGAAGAACCAGTTATTTTCTCTTTTACAATCAAAAGTAGAAAAAAAACTTTTCGTATTATTTCAAAAGTCCCTTGGGCATCTACTTGCCCATGCGTTGAATAGACCATTCCTGTTGGCAGAGCGGGCAGCGGTTATTCTGTTTGACCCACAGCGACATGCAGCAATAGTGGAAGGAGTGGTTACATTCGCCCCACACCACCACACAGTCCTGGCGCCCGAACCGTGCGTCTTGTTTGCTCTCTGCCTGGCATCGGAGGCACGCATCTGCAACACACAGCCACAATACACTATGAGTACACACACTTTCTAAACACTTTGCGGCTGCCGATTTAGAGAGCGTGTACATTGCAATCGCCCAACAATTCCACACCGACATTCTGAAGAATCTAAACCTTTTAGACCCCCTTATTTTTAGAAAGATTAAACAAGTAACTCCACAGTTGGGCGTATGGATGTGCCGATTACGCTTTTCTAGATCACCAATACGAAAAATCGTGATTCTCATTCTCGATAGTTTGCGATGGCACTCGACACGATGCCATGTTTAATATATAACGACTAATATTCTTGTATCACAAGATTACATCTTTTTATCTCTTCATTGCCGCATTTAGGACTGAAGCGGCCTTAGAAACTTCGAGGGCTGACGCATCACCTCCAATTTCCACCACCCAGAGGATTATTACAGATTCTAAGGTCACATATAGATAGGGAATAAAGAAGTGCGTTCACATGCAGTGGGTGGGTCTTAAAGTATTGAATGTCTTTTTTTGTGTATTTTCGGTTTCGGAAGTGAAAATCGAAATGAAGAATTAAAAATATATGTTACATATGACCACTAAGTTTAAAAATTCTATCGCAGTTTAATACTGGTCGAAGCTCACTGAACAGACTGGAGGCTCCGCGCGAGAACGCGCGGGTGTTGGACCACCCTCGTAAACATATAACCTATTTTATTTACATTTCTTTTTCTTTCAACACCAAATGCCACAATACTAAAAATACATTTTCTCACCAAAATGAGTCGTGAAATTCCGGCACTTCACTTGACGTTGCGTATTTGTGTATTTGCCAACAAGGCCAAGTGTATATGAACAGTTTGTCTTTATTCGATGTATTTGCTCTACTGTGGCAAATACCCCTATCCGTCTTCTTGTCGGTTTTTAGTCGCATATCAAAGGACTCGAATAAGGCAAATATTTGCGTGAACCTTCGTCCGCACTTGGTTTGTCGTGTTTTCGCTCAGTAGAGCACACGTGATCGAGATTTGTTGATATTCTGGTCCTTTAAACTTATTTTTTTACTTTTCTTGTTCTATAATNGCACTTGGTTTGTTTTGTTTTCGCTCAGTAGAGCACACGTGATCGAGATTTGTTGATATTCTGGTCCTTTAAACTTATTTTTTTACTTTTCTTGTTCTATAATTTCTTTAATATTGACTGGAAAATTTATGTGGTCTGTGAAAACGAAACAGTATAAATATTTCTTGAATTATATCAAACGCATCCCGTCCATCATTTCTACAAACAAAACATGCGGCATTATTGAGTTATTCGCGTGTTCGGACAAAGTGAGCAATGGCATGTTTGTGATATTTGTGAGTTCGTCAAATATTAGCCAAATACAACGAATACGCTACACAAATACCGCTCGTATCATAATAGATAACATTTATAAAACAAAATCATTTCCATTGGGTGCACGCATTTCTCTCATTCTGATGAAAAGAAAAAAATTACGTGTATGTAAAATAAGCTTTTTAACAATTATATACAAATTATGAATTTTAGCGACCTGTAATAGACGAATTTCTATATTTTAGTATGCAATAGACGGAAATAGAACTACTATGATTATATATTATATTTAAAAGCAACACTATACAAAAATTTGTGCACCTCATTTACTACGACTCTTCCAAATTAGTTCTTTTAGTTGCCAAAGACAAGACCCAAAATGAGTACGGAATATTTCAAGGAAACATAGTTCGCCATTACATGCGATCCTCTTCTCTCTTGAGTTGCATTAACATGAAGACAAAGACGTGAATGGTTAAGGATGAATGAAATCTTCTCAACCTTCCTTTTATTCGGCCTTTCTTAAAACTAATGTAAGTCGAATGTACTTTCTACAAACAAAACTTTTTGATAAGTTGCTTTTCAGCTTTTTGTTGTTTATCGTACAACCAAGCTTTCGCAGTGCGAAATTCCATGATAGAAACATTTGCGTGAGAGCAATTGAATGCATGAGATTTTTCTACTTTCCTAGTTACCTAAATGTCAAGTAAATTCGCAGGTATGTCAGCTTTTGGTCTAAATGAGCCATCCTTCATCGGTCCAGTTACATTGGCCGGTCGTCAGATTGCGCACAATGCTGCTGCTTGTATTCTCTGAGGCGCTTGAAACTACAAACACTGTCCACAGATAGCGTGCAACACGGTATTATTACTCGATACGATTCACAGGGCGTGAGGGGTTTTGTCCAAACTCCATCTGAATTTATACGACCGAACAAAAAATGGTTTAAAATATTAATTAAAATACTAGCATGATGTAAGCCTAGCGCTTGAAAGCAATATGCGATTAACGGTATCTGACGCTATTCTACGTACAACCATGACAGATGAATAGAATTTGTGCTCGTTGACCCAACTAAGTATAATAGATACACTACCCGGACTAATTAACTAATATTAGATACCGTTTGCTTTCCACTTTTGTTTGAGAACAAAAACTCTACTGTCGGACCAACACCAGGCCAACAAATCAAAACACAAGCAAGTAGGTATGCTTTTATACATTCATTTTCATGCACTGCATGTCGTCCGAGTCTGATGATGTCTACGCCTAACCGGAAATGCCAAATTGTATATCGAATTATCTTCCATAAAAGTAGGTACACATGGAACTAAATATCGTAGAATAGTTTGGAACTGTAGTAGGAGTGTGAAAACATTAAATGCATAAATTGTAATAATTATTGCATCGAATTAATTTCTTCTAATTTTAAAATATTCTGCTTAATCTTCGGAAACATGGTCCAAATTATGTTGAGTAATTCGGGTGTGGGAAGTGGGTACAATTTTATACCACAGTACAATTCAAGAGGAAGGGGATTATCTCTTACTCTTAGCCTCTTAGCATATGTTCCTTAAATGACCATAATTTCAGTTATGTCTCTTAATTCTATTTTATATCTTACCTAATTGAAGATCTACTCATACTCATTTACCGAATTGAATAAGTATAAAAATAAGTCCTGCTGTAAATAAGACTCATTAGTGGCAATTCTGGAAACAATGTGATAAAATTGAATTTTATTATCAATTTCTCGTCCTATGAAATACGCCAACAGTTGAGGGGATACAAATTAAGCTAACATTCATTATTCCAGAAAAAGTTTAAGGACGGAAAATCGGCTAGATTTGCCAAGTCAGCCTCAAATTCGTGACGCGAAGTAGACTGTCTAACGGGAAAATAAAGCATTTAAAACGAACACTAGAATTTCGCAATGTTACATAGCGTGAACACTAGAACACAAGAATGTCACAGTCTATGAATATTTTTACGCTGCCAGCCACCCTGTCTTCATAGCTTTCGCAATACAGGGACTCTCATTTCTGTTCATATTGGCGCTTTAGCACCACGCAACTTAGCCGCGTTCCCGCCCCCGCCAACGGGGAGGCGTGCAAATAATTACACCTAGCATTGCCCTTCGTACATGCTCTATATCCGTAACCAAGTCAGTAAAGAGTGCATGTTTCCACTATGTCTATTAATTTCTGCACATTTTGTAGATGTAACACATCCCGTCGCGTTTAATGGCGGATATACCGCACCCTCTCTGCTGCGAAGATTTCAGTCAGATATGTGTTGTGGCGTCTCAACACCCTGTCTATAAACACGTGCCGTCATCCATCATACCTAATCGCCGCAGATATTCCCCAAAGTCTCCATGTCCTGTTATATATTACGTAGGTTTTTATTAGACTGAAACCATTTCCTATGGATACCCGGCAATGATCGAATGGAGGCCAAGAAAGTGGAGTACAAGTGCTTAAGAAGAGAGACAAATCGAATTTGCTATGTCACCAGCAACCGCTGAATGGAAGATGATGATAGCGCGAGTAGAATTATGACTCGAAGCTTAGGAGCTCTCGGAAGTTTTAATTATAGTTATTTTTAATTTATTTTTGTAAGAGTACAAATATTACAAAGATAATTAGACGTAACTACGTATAAATTACACGTTTAGTTAATTCTTGTGAGGTTTTGTTTTCTTCTAGAATGAAATACGTTATTTTTATTTGCCCAGTAAATAAACTAGAAAAGTAAAATATATCTTACAATTTCCCTGGGCGATCAAAATATATTTAATTAATCTGCTACTTTGCAATATTTCGACTCGAGATTGGATAATGGACGCAAATAGTAGAATTCAATAAACCAAAGTCATTAAAAATTACTCTCGAATCTAGAAAACCAATGAAGATGTATTTTGGGAATTTCGCAAAAGATTTCTGGTTAAAATTCTCAGAGATACCAAAAGTAACCTAACTATATTTACGAGATTGGTAAAGAAAATTAACTTCGTTCGACATGCGCGGGAAAATCTTGAACTGTAGCCGTGTTCACACACAGAGCGAGTTCAAGCAGAGCTATTTCCACTTTACGAGACTTTTCAGCAAACGGGAATATGGAGTAAGTGGATAATTTCAACTATTACGGAATAAGCCTTACATAAACAATAATTCCACACAAATGGTGAAGAGTTTAGTTGTGAACCCAAAACTAGGGTTAAAAGAAAAGTCATAATTTTTTAAAAGTGTTATTTATTTCGATTTAAATAGCTCGATTTGAAGAGACACTTCTCCACTACTACTGTAATAGAATGTAGCGGACTGCGTTCCCGGGAGCTGACATCATTTCGCTCTCCAGAGACGTGGCCAAATCTAAATTTGATTTACGTTCAGTGCATTGAAAATGTTATTTGCCTACAACTTTTTTCCTTTAATTGTTTTTAAAAACATTCTAAACATTGGGAACGCTACGTAAAATTATATACTGGGAACATGTTTATCTTAAATACATTAAAGAAATTTAACATTGATACAACAGATTCAAGGAAACAAAAAAATGTTCTACGAAATTTACGAACAGCATGACAAAAGAAACCTACATCAGTCTGAAAGGGAGGTAATACAACAGGCAAACTATGAAGATTCGTCTCGTTGCAGTGTGACGTATTACAATAACCTACTTATCCTTGACGTGAACATGTTTGGTTTCATCTCCGTGCATTCGCTTTCAAGCGAAGTAATTTAAATGAAAATAAAGGCCCATTGCTGTTAAGCCGAATCGTCCCCTCAGGTTTTGCCGGAGAGGTACACGCGTCACATGCGACTGTGTGCGAAAGAGCCTTGAACTTCAGACTCAACCTATGGCGCTCGCCATTCGCTCAGAAACCGATACATGGCATAAAGGCAGGCAGGCAGGCAGGCAGGCAGCGCTCAAGCGGCCCCACCGCTGGCCGTCGCCGACTAGCACGGCGCAAATGCTCCATACACGTTCCTCAGAACGAAGTGGCACGAAGAGAGGGAATTCTCGACAAGGTCAAGTCAAAGACTTCGTGACATTGCCTTTACATCCGTTCATGAAGGAAAACTGGTACTTCCATTGCCTAGTCTCCGTTGTCTTACATCGCTCAAACATTCAGAGAACAATATCGGATCAGTTTATGAATACTTTCAATATTCATAGATATTACATTTATGCTTCTACATCCGTACTAACTACAACAAAAGGTATCAATCCAAAACACTACTAATCAATGATAACTTTAAAAGACACTACATAAAAAGTTCAACACACGCCCCGACGAAGCAGCGCCAGAAAATAAAGACATTTTCCTGGTCTACGAACTAAAAAAAAGGTCCACTAAAAAGTAGGGCAAGATACATTTTATACATTTTGAGATAAAATACACTGAATTGATTTACAGTATTTTTGGCTAACTTGAGTGAGATCTCTAAAGATCACAAAACGATGANAAAGGTCCACTAAAAAGTAGGGCAAGATACATTATACATTTTGAGATAAAATACACTGAATTGATTTACAGTATTTTTGGCTAACTTGAGTGAGATCTCTAAAGATCACAAAACGATGACACGTATTGCAGAACATTGTGAATTTCGAGACAAGACAAATTAGAAAATGAACTTGTCTTAGAATATTCTTCTCTTCTCCTATTCTAGTCTTCCTTTAAGTCTCTATGGATCTACTAGGCCATGTTCGGTTCCATATTCTATATAGAAAATATTTGTGACAAAAACAATCCACAAATCTTTTAGAATAACGCCTGTTCTCTGTTTGTGCACACAGACGATATAATAAACGAATCGGTCAGTTCCTTTCATATTTAACGTATAAGGTATCTAAGAAGATGGATTTGCAGTTTTGATAGTTTGTCACAATTTATTCTAAGAAGTCTGCATGTCTTTGCGCTGAGTGTAAGTACTATGCTTTAACTCATTGTACTGATTTAGCTTGAAAGTTTGCAGTAGGTGTAGTAAAATTTTGAGAACTTCCAAATCTTTCGCCTCGGCGAGTCAAGTAAACCTCTTTTAAAACAAAAATCAATACATGTACATAAAACAGTTTGGGATAGTGTTGCAGACGCGTAGCGCTAAGGCCGATATGTCGAGAGCTTCGAAATGGGACACATGCGTTCTCCAAATGGGTTCCGAGTATGACGAGTTTTGTCGTCGAATTCGGATACGAATCGCGACATTCGGTGCGTGTTCGGTTGCATCTCCCAGGAGACGTGTTATCCGAGAGTGAACATCGGAGAATCAGACATACGTCGCAGAGGGTGTGATCCCCTTTTTGACGGCAAACCGTACGACGACTCTCCGGACAAGAGTGGTTTTGTTACTATAGCATCTTGAATAGACAATATTGAATTAGTACACGCGAGACAAACTCTCCCTAACATCTCAGCGAGTAATGTTTTTGCACTTATTTTCGTAAAATATTTATATGAAGCTTATTCATTTTCGCGAGATTTTCATTCCTCGACACTACATGGTGTCAGCGTAGGAGGAGAGGCACATATCTCCTAAATTTCACTATGGTTATGTTTCAAAATATAGAAGTTACATTAAGATGAAAGAAGTTTGCTGTTAATGCCGTTTTGGCTCTCAGTGTAAAAAGCAAATAAAAAAAGAAACATTTCTCTTTCATTCTTACTTTTTCATGCACGCATTGCGAAAAATCGAGATCCATCTTTCCGACCAATATTACGTATTTCTTCGTATGCAATTACATCAAAATAATAATCGATCATTTTTTCTACATCCTACAACATTATTCTTTAAATTTCATGCAGTTTGTAAAAGTCTTTTTCGAGGGAATAAACGAGGTACAACACATGACACGAAATACTACAACATACGACTATAGTATAGGATTACACCCAACAACACGGATATTAGTGGAGTAGTGTAGATTTCCACTAACAAGCGTCTTTGACGATCTGATTTGGTGACGTTCGACCAAACTTTGACTAGATTTACAGCCCGGGGATACAGCTGCAAGTTGTTAATTGGATTCCAACTTCCTCTTTTTAATTCGAATTTTGAACACTGCGGTTTTTGTACAGTCTCTTTCAACGAGTAGTGGCAGAAGGAATTGAGGAACCCAAAGTACAGAAGGGACATTCACTGTTATTGATAGTCTTCCGGAATATGGGTAGTTTCACGACTCATCAAAAACTGTTATGAAGATAAGAGGTAAATGTTACGAGAATCTCCGAACGTTATGACGCAACATATTTCTGGAGTTGCATCATGACCACAAAGAATGCCACTAGTTCTGGTTCTTTCAGAATGTCGTTTAGCATATACACCACATGGGTCACGCCCCATGAAATACTGAATATGTTTTATCATTTTCGAAATAACTCATTAACACCGAACCGGTTGCCCGATTTCAAAATAAAGTTAAGATTTATTTTTCGGCATGGTCCAAAGCTAGACATACAGACCGATTTTTCAAATGATTTTTTGACAGTCAAGAAATAAAATCAAATTCCTATATAGGCATAAAATATGTTCAAACAATGACTAACATGATACGACAAAAATATTCCAAATGTTTATCACACTTATTTCTGTATTCAGATTTTTGTATCTAATTTAATGGAGGAAACAAACCAGTAGGAAGATAAGCAGCACATAAATACCAAACATAATTTTTTTCCCCACTACAAGTCGTATGTAACGTGCAGTGGTCACGCGTGAAATGAACTCTTGAAACTGATAGAACTTGCAATATTTCTGTTTTTTATGGGCGTAATTGGGTGAAAAAATTTGGTGCGTTGTCCTGACTGACTCATTCGTGAATTCAGAGGAAAAAACTATAAAGATAGGAACTTGACATTTTGACGGCACAGATTTTGTATCGTAGAGGCTCACTAAGGAAGGATTTTCTTGACTCCGTTCATTTATATAACTAAAATGAGTTGGGGTTTTTCGGTATCCCATTTTAGGAGGGCAAAGAAGTAGAAAATTGTTTGAGGTGCTGGTCGTTAGAACTTACGACATAGCAAAAATTAATTAAGATATCTCGATGTTACACGATTGTTAAATCAAATATCTAATAATATTAATAATAAATTTAGTGTCAAAAAAAAAAAGTTTCGAACTGCGTATGACAACGAGGACGACAATAAACCAGTTTATTCTCTGGAAGCAAGCAAGGGACCATCCCATCAATTCCGATCTAAAAATCAACTACTGAAATGTTATATGGATGAAAAACAGTGTAAATGTTAGGTATGTCCCGAAAGACTCGCTCATTGTTCATCATTCATCAGAAAAAGATATTGAAGATATATACCATTATTTTGAAATTTTGACATGATTTGAAAAAAATATCCAGCATATTATCGAATTTGCAGAAATTTGTTACTTTCTAAAACTGAAGTAAATTACATCTCTCTTTGGATTTACATAATAAATTTTCACTATTAATAATACCATATAGCAAACCATCTATACAGCCCTATTTAGAAGTATGGTTGTGTTTTTCTTGCTTCGTAAGGACCAATGTTACAAAAACATTGATTCCATCAGTTCATTCTTCTCTCATTAATTTGATCATTATTAGCTTTCATACACTAAAAGTGTGTTTTAGACAAATTTCTCATTTAATGAGGAAGAGACATAAAAATATAATTCTTCACTTCATTTCATGTGATTCTATATACAACCAAAAGTATTAAAACTCAATTGGAAAAAAGTGAGTGTGTTCAAGTAGAGTGTATTGGCCGCTAACAATGAATGAATGAAAAACATGTGTTCCCTTCCGGCTTTATCATTTCGGTGGGGAAAGCAGGAAAAAGGGTCGACTCTTCCTACGACGTCGGCAACACGGTCGCCTGCACTGCAACGCAGCGCAACGTGGCGTAGGTCTCTGTGGTGGCGATGGTGGCGGTGGTACTCCGGGGGCTCGCCTCCGTCGCAGCCAATGAGCGCGCAGGATCGCCAACACACCTCCCGACATCGGCCTCATGGTTGCATCAGCTGTCCGCTCGCGAGCACTGCCGCCACCACCGCAGGCGCTCGCCCGCCAGCGAAGCGAAACGAAACGAAGGTCGACCGGCGCGGCGCGGCGCGGCGTAGCGACCGGGGAGGAGACAGCAGCCTCGCGTGGTCGGTGCCGCGCCGGCGCACCTACACACGATCCCCTCGCCACCACTACGAAACACGACTGATGACAGGTGGAGGCAGGCGAGGGGCGGCTCCCCGATACGCTTTCGCTCTGACGTTGGCAGGTATGAGGAAACTACTCACGAGGGGGCCAAGAGCGATAAACAAATCGGGGAATAACCAGTCATTCACCTGCTGCTTACAAATAGACGATTACGCGACAAATTCTGAGGACGAACACGACATAAATAATAAGTGATACGGTCGCAAACCGAGGGATGAGAAAATGATGGTAAGAAATGAGCTTTCGGAAGAACCAATGAGAAGCGGCAGAGCACAACCGGACGAATGGAAGGCGACGAGGCACACGACCTTCTCTTCTTTGAGGAGAGGCACAGATTTCAATGAATCGTTGGGCGAAGTTGGAAAGGGTCGGGTCATGTGAGTAGGAGTGAAGGAGAATGATGAGTACACCGATTTCCCTTTCATGAATTAAGAGGTTCTCACAAGATCCATATTTGAAAATTTCCACGACCTTCGAAGAACAAAAAATTTACATGTTGAAGATGCTACACAGAACAAAAGACCACAACTCTACATTAAAAAGGACAAGTGTGCTATGTAAAAAGCGCCAACGAGAAGTAAGAGGGTACCATCTCGACATTTGCAGACCATTAATTCCCTTGCCTTCTCTTAGAACATGTCCCCGAAACAAATATCGCTTGTATAATGTGATGACATTATACAAGCATAGCAAAATGCCAGTTGAAGGAGAAAAAAATCAAGCATAATAAAACTTGCTAGAATTTTAATTCTATCACATGAAAACCTTTTATGCAGCATCCAGTGATACACCAGTCTCTTCACATGAATATTGGAATCTATGGGCGAGTAACATATGTAATTATTCCTGAGCCATAAGTGAAAATCTCAGGCAGTAGTTATTCCTGAGCCATAAGTGAAAATCTCAGGCAGTAGAAGTCGGTCAGCTCCTGTACGAATAAAAAATGAAGACTATTTTAGGAAATAATTCTGAAGTTTCAATTTTCGTATTCTTAATTTTTTTCCAACTTCCACATAAAAACAAAATATAGCCAGAGCTGAACCAATCGCTTCGGCATCGGCGACGAGTGAGAGAATCCATTTAAAACCAAAATATTGAATGGACTGAATCTTTCGATCACTGACTTCAATTCTTATTATATCACTTGTCCTATCAACGAACGTTTAGATTTTTGTCTTTTATTTCAAGTTCAAGAGGAAATTCTTATTATCATTCTTTATTTGTACACAGTTGTTCCATGTTCAAATTGTGTTTAAAATACAGCTGTTCGTTATTCTGAAAAGTGAGCAAAATATCTTTTATAAATTTCCAGTTAAGACTTTAATGGAAACGGCGTTTTTCTCTCTCCAGAAAATACTTTAAGGGGCTGGAAGTGTCATGCAAATTTAGAAAAAATTAAAACAAATTAACTACTGTTTTGGAAGCGGAATCTACGAATCAGAAGTAATACTTGACTTCATAAGCTAGTCAAAATAGAGCTTTGGTAGACTTACATGATAGTGCTTCTTTCCTTTCGATATACGATTTCCTGTTCGTGCTACCGAGAAACGAATGGTCACACATCTACAACTAATCTATCATCGTAGTAAAATTCTGAATATTTGATTTCAATCATCCCCATCGGGAATATACCATCATATTACAAATAACTATATTTTTTATTTAATGCACAAACAATCTGCAGGAACGCATCGCAGAGTGTGAGCGCACAAATCTATGTCTCTGGAGGAAGATGTTTTAATGCTGGTAAAAATAGCCGCACGTGACTCAACAATTGCTGTCAAGAGCAATTGCACCACGCAGCTGTCATACGCCCCCTAGGATCTTTTGAATGAGGAAAAAATACGCCGAACATTTAAGGATACATGTTAACTAGCGGTGAAATTATAAAACATATTATGCGAAATTGTAGTACAAAAATTGAATCTACTAGCCCATCCAGGATTAGGAATTGGAATACAGTTTATCTCATAATAATAATAATAATAATAATAATAATAATAATTGTACGAGCAAAGACCACAAGACAACAATTTTTTACACGAGATTTGGATCATAAGCACAAAAAGCTGTTAGGTCTAACAAATTTTCTGCATACCTCGCAGAAAAGGTGAAAAACACATTTCGTAGAGGGGAAATAAAGGTGATGACTTCCAATACGCATAAGGGAGTAAAATGACAAATATGGAGCAGGGAAAAGATGAAACAGGAAAATACATGAATGTGGTACTTTGCTCCATGATACGGATCGTTCCTCTTATTCACAGTATTTTTTCTCTTTCTGTTCTATTGCATCAAATCGATAATAAACAATTTATTATTAATACACATCTGATGCGCTGACTAGGTACCAATACAACGAAACGACGTAATCTCAGTATGTTTCACTTTACGAAGGAGGTTGAATGCGTTGAAAAATCCTAAACCACAAGAACTCTCGTCACGAAAACCCTAATTCTACTGATCTTTTAGATTTTCCCTCTCGTTTCCCCCCAATGATTATTCACTTTTGTATTAAGACAATGGCAAACCCACACTGTCATTTCATGATAACTTTCATTTATAATGTCATTTTGTGCAAAGAAAGGATTTTTTCTTGTATCTGTTACCCCTATATTCTCGAAGTTGGTCGATTTTTGTTTTCTATTCCTTTTTCGCTGGCGAGGCAAAGATAGATTCTACAGATTTCTGCCCCATGTCACGGAATAGGAGTCCTGAAAAACATGCTTGTGAAAATTTGAAAATACGGACGGCGAGGCACATGTATTTTTTTTTGTTATTGGATGCATGGAAAGTGTGGATCTTTGCACCAACCTAATCTAACATCTACTGTTGGAAGTAAACCACAAACAACGTCTACAATTCCACTCACTTATGTTTTAGGACATGTTTGCATAAAGACTTGAACAGTTCCATTTCATGGAACTATAAGTGCATAAACAAAATCTACTTTGAAAACCCATAACTTAACAAGCAAAATATGGACCTTGAATAATTAATCGTAGCAACGGTAAATTCTTGTCTCAACAAAGAAAGACAAATCTCGTTCCAATTATTTCCTCATAATATTACCTTACGTTAAGCTTCGCACCTTTCAGAAAACAGTTAAGATTTCTCACGAATATAATCAAACAGGAGAAATCCCAAGGCCTTTGGTGGATAAGGTTTCCAGAAGCGTCCTTCTCAGTTGGCATTTTCACACCAGAACTTGCATTTAGCACAGTTATGAATTCATCTAAGTATTCCCTTTCATTTCTGGTTTAAAACCAAAAGAACTAAAAGCAGTAACCTTGGTCATTTATCTTTCCATTTATTTATACAAGACAAACACTGTAAAATTCAATTTCTTAGTTTCTAACATAGAAGTTTCTTTTTCAATTCTCTCTTAATTGCCTTTTCTTCAGTGACAACGTCAACCTCACGAACAACAGATCGACTGATGTGAGGCAGAGGGGCGCCCACAGAGAGAAGGTTCTCGACAGTAAGAGACGCCAAATGACCGTCGTCATGGAGACACTTGCGTCCATCAGCCCAATCGTCGCCACTGAATCTAAGGCCATTCATCGATTTTTCGTTATTTGTGGATTCTCAATGTCAGTGCGGTCAGAACACAGCTCTCCATTAAGGGTAGGAAGAGTGGGTGCACGTTCCTTGACATTGAAAGCTTCCCAATACATTTACACTGTAAGGGAGGAGCAACATCAAATAATATTCCACAAAGAGGGTTCGAATTAAAGGGGGGGGGGAGATAGGGAATTTCCCCCTTCTGACTTTTCCCCCAACATCTACTTCTCACGTTTATACGTTCATACGCAGTTTGTAACTGTGTAGGCTGATTATTATTCGCAACTAAGGATAAATAAGTCCACCTATCGTAACTATTAATAATAATTGTCAAAACTGGGCATTAATTTCAATTAACGTGCCAACAATGTTTCATGAAATGTATGTACATAATTGCAATAAAGTACTCTAGAAATATTCATTATAAGAAAAATAAATCTAACAAGTTTATGATAGGTCTAACAAGTTTATCAGTATATCGGAAGTACATACAAAATTACTAAAACTATGAGGTACTTTTACATGACCCCCTCAGAATATAATGACACTCCAATTTTATTAAGTACTGTATTGAAAAATTAAAAGACATCTCCACAAGTATTCCTCCCTCTATATTTTCTTTAGTTCGAAAACTGACCACAAATCATCTTTAGGCAATGGTCCAAACAAAACCAGCTTTTGATGTGCAATTTGCTTGAGATGTCAAATACTTTCTACCTCATAACGCTTACCTCCACTCGCTCACCTTCTGTCGAGGAGTGAACATCGTCCGGTGTTCTCTTTCGCGCAGTCACTTACAAGAGCTTAGCCTGAGCATATTATACGAATCTCAAGTTTTCATTTACTAATATCATCTAGCAATTATCTTGACAAGTTCAGATCGCAGTGCCGTGCTAGTGCGTGCTATTTCGTGTTAACATTAACATCGATTACGAGTGTCTAACATTTTAAAAAGAATTAGAAACTGCAGGAAAACAACACAACTAACATTGCCGACCATTACCAATCCGCTTGCCTCGACCTGGTGGCTGGTTGTGGTAGTACTGCCTTTGTAGAGAACAAGGTGAACAAAATTTCACGGATATGCTTTGATTAAGTTGACTAGATGTTGGCTATTTATGTTCACAAGACGTAGATTTACTTATGTAATGCAACCAATACAGTAACCCTGAGGATGATGCTAATCGGCATCGAAACGTTGGTGAATTTCAAGTGAATGATAATAAAGTAGTGAACCAGATAAATTGATTGTCTATAATAATACAACCGCATAATTTAATTCTATAATTATATGATTACAATTAAAGACAATCAGAAGTTAGATAATTTTATTAACAATCTCTTAAGTCCCCAATTTTTTAATTACCAATACCAGAGTCAAACTCTGATCACTACCCGGTACTAATATCCTTCAAAGCACCAATAACCTACAGACCTATTAGAAATAAAAATAATATAATTAAATGGAATCGTTTTGAACAGCTTATGAACGAATCAGACCTTATCATTTATTTCTTCAACTCCAAAACAGAAATTGACACAGTCGTACCAGAACTTAGAGATCCTGAAAGAAGCAATAGCTCACGCCTCGTACAAACGCCCTAAGCGACGTGGATATATACAACCAAATATTCCAATTGAAATGAAAAAACTGTTAGCCGAAAAAAGGGCAGTCAGGAAACTTCGGCAAACCTACCGCCTCCCCCACCTTAAAACGCAGTTAAATCATTTAACCAACCGCTTGCACAGAGAAATGAACGATTACAAAAATGTTTCTAAAACAAATTAACCCTTCTCTCCCCCAATAACATATATCTTTGGAGAATCACTCGAGCCCTAACGACTGAGACATGCAATACCTCGGCTCTCTCTCTAGGAAATAATAATGCGGTAACTGATAATGAGAAAGCTAATCTACCAAATCACTTCCAGAAAATCTTCACTCCAAATCCCATCTCTAATTCCGACTACACCTCCGTAAACAATTTCATAAGTAAACCTTCCCACACTGGGCGTTTACTAATAAAATTCGTTTTCCCTTCAGAAACGAAAGAGGTGGTTAAAAACTAAAATCCAAAACATCATCTGGCTACGACAATATCCCAAATATTGTCTTAAGACATCCCCCTAAGAGAACCTTAGCAGACATAATGACTATCTTTAATGCATGCCTTCGCATTAGTTATTTTCCAAATGCCTGGAAACGATAAATTCTTATCCCAATTTAAAAAGCCCCAAAACCTCCAAATGATCCCTCAAACTATCGACGCATATTCTTTTACCAACTCCATCAAAAGGCTTTGAAAAATTAATTTTATACCCCCAGGGGACTTACATCTAGTTAGTACGTGTTTGGCAAACACGGGGCCCCGAGCTGAGTCTGGCATTACTTCCACTTACTTGTGCCAGGCTCCTTGCTTTCTCTTTCCTGACCTTCCTTGGTCACCTCTTGTTCTTTTCGATCCTGACGCTATTAGGTCTAGGGTGTCTTTCATTTTTCTCATTTTTGTCCCCCACTCATTTTTTGTCCTCAATGTTTTGATGTATGTTTTGAGATATGTTTTGATATATTGTAATTCAGGAGGGTTTTTACTGGGTATGGTTNTTCCTCTTTCTTCTTCTTCTTAAAAAAAAGAAAGAAGAGATTTGTCGATATTTGAGTTGTAATTCAGGAGGGTTTTTAGTGGGTACGGTTGAGTCATTCTGCGAGTCCCACTGGATTTTCCCTACCTGTACAAGTTTTTAGGGCTCTAATGACCTCATCTTTACATTGGCCTTCCAGAAGTCCCAGAAACGACAACAACACTATATGCAGATGACACTGCCATATTGACGTCAGATCATAGCCTCAACNGCACTATATGCAGATGACACAGCCATATTCATGCCAGATCATAGCCTCAACTTATCAATTTTTTCTTTTCAGGAGGCTCTAGACACCTTTTCTCACTGGGCAGCAGCATGGGGTCTTATCCTCTCGAAGTGTGAATCTAAAATATTTTCCCTAAGGAAAATTTCTGACCAACGCCCATAAACCAAAACTCCATCCCATGGACCCCACTGCTAAGCCAAACAAATACCTAGGAGTTTATTTTGATACGAAACTCACCTGGAAGCCTCATATTAACCAAATATTAAATATAGCAAAGTACTCTCTACTGAAACCCTATCTACTAATAAATAGGAAATCAAACCTTCACATCAATACAGCCCTTCATCTTTACCAAACTATAATACGGCCATCAATAACTTTTGCCTGTCCCATGTGGGGTTCCGCTTCCTACAGCAACCTCAAACCCTTACAAACATTTTAAAACAAACTCCTCCGAACTATAGTAAATGCCCCTTGGTACATCTCAAACGCTCAGCTACACCGCGAACTTTCTGTCCCTCGAATGCCAGACCATATTGCAAAACTGTCTACACATTTCTTCAACACACTCTCCTCGTCCGCACGTCTATCTTCAACCCTGGCAAAACTGTAGACCTATCTTTGATTGTGCTTTATTTTGTCCTCAAAAATGTTGTAATGTTCTTTTGTATATCCTTGTAATTGTATTTCTTTATCTTGTATTTTGTTCCAATATTGTGTGATTTTCATTTGTATGTTCCTTGTACACCAGAAAAGGGGAAACTCCCACTGTATTGGTATAAATAATAATAAAAATACAAAATATAACGCTTATCTCATGAGACATCTCCAGCGACCCGAGTAAAAAATGATCATTTATAAGTGCGATATTTTCGAGCTTTTCGTTCATTGTTTAGAAAAGTTAGACAATTTAAATAAAAATTCACAGACAAAACTGCCAATTAAATCAAGTATCGAGATAGTTCATTTAAAACAAATAACTTATCCATGTAATAGGAAGATAATTTGCGTGTTAAATATAAACATATGATAAATATCGTACCAACTCATCGAACAAGAAGAGATTAATCCGTACTAGGACGAATCCACTTTTAGTGGCACTAAACTTAATGAACGCAGGCAAAAGAAAATAATAATTGATTAAAAAATGAGTAAGGTATATACTCAAATAAGTAAAAGTGTTTCGTGATCGTAAATACACATTTACAATTAAGCCTAAAGTAGGAAAGAAGTGTAATGTGAGGTGGTTTCTTAGCAAAATAAACGAGGCAAATAAAACTTTATCGGCAAGATAATTTCAAGCGCGCAAATCGAAAAAAACAAACAACAACAACAACAAAAAAACAAAAAACAACAACAATTAAGTCTTTGATGCCAAACGCTTGTATGTCAAAAGTACTATTACAGAATCGACAAGCGAATAACGAATGAAATATACCAAGTCCTGCAGTAATTAAGGTCGAACGCGAAGCGAAAGGAAGCTAATAAATTACTACAAATAAATACTTCTTTGATAAGAAAAGGCAACGTGACCGAAGAATCACGCCATGTGTCTAAATGCGCCATCGAAAGATGCACACTCTGTATGACGCAACGCGAAGTCCAATAGCAAGCGACGTGCCGCTCCCCACGCGCAGCTGTCAATGGAAGGAATCCGCTCCAGATCAGACTAATTCCCCTCGTTACGACCACTGACGCGCCCAACACACGCCACGGCGCAGCAGGCGACAGCAATTGCCGGAGATTAATTGCCGGCGCCCGCCGCACCAAATGGAGGCTTGTCATCTCAAAGACCCTCACCTTCATCACGAGGATCAACGGACTCAACACTGCTTACGTAATTTGTTAAAGGCGTCACAACTTCCAATCACCCCCTACAAAACCACCCTCTTTCAACAAAAGTAAATAGGTAAGCTCGGATTTCTATTTGTACTTGCAAGTAGAAGTTTTGGGCAAGACATTATCTAGGGGAGAGAGAGAGAGGGGAGTGTAGGTCATAGATTCACAATTATATGTCCTTTCGAGAAAAATGTGAATTAGTGGTTTTACAATCGTTTACAGGAAGGAACCGAAAGTACATCACTAAAACATTGTTTAATTACTTAGGAGAGAAAAATTCGACGACGTTCCTTGGGAACCTCTAATTAACACGGTTTTCAAAAACAAAATTTCAGCTGTCGTGACGTGTTTATTCATTTAGAGGAGATTTGATTTCGTTAATGACAGTTCTATGACCATTTCATGCAACTAACCAGCGAAGACAGTGAATGCACACTCATTTCACTATCAGGAAGAGCAAAGGAGCTAATGTTTTCATCCAATAAATAAGATAAAAAATAAACGAGGAAAACTGAAGGAAGATGACGGTTGGGGATGTGAGTGGGGAGTCAATGATTGGGGGAAAATAATACTAAAACATAATCATTCATAAATATTCAAATGGAACTGAAACGACGCGATGAACTTTTGTTACACATTTTTACTCTCACTGTCAACTCACTGACATTATAATTAATGGAAAATAATTATTCGTTATCTAAAAGCGGTACATAAAAATTTGATAAAATGAAGATGCAAAGAACGGTGCAAAGATGAAGTATTGTGTTATGTGAAAGCTAAGAATGGGTGGCAGCATATACTGATTTGTGAATTAAACTTTGTTTCAGTTTATTGAATAATACCAAGACACGTACTTTATTTTTAAACAAGTAGAATACGGAAATTGAAATTGCAACATATAGAGCATTTGAGCAACCCTGTCTCCATCGCTGAGATTTTCTTAATCTCTCATCTTTTTTTATGCAAACGTAATACTTCATTGACCCCGGTGGTATCGGAATACTACACTAAAAATCATTTATCGTTGCTGTGTTACGCAGGTGTCAGGTGTATCCTGAAGGAGTTTGGCTCCGTTCGTTCGAAGGGTATTTAGCACTTTCTAGGTGACAGAGCACAACGCATACGACTTCATTNTTTGTTCAACAAAGGAGTGGTGGGGGCAGACTTCGCCTGAAGAAGCAGATCATTTTGATCCGGTTCTGAAGGACGCAGAGGAGGCACGGGTGAAGGAGCTAATATTTTCCATAGCAAATTGGCTGGAAAACCTCCATGAAGAGATACATACGCAAATTGGAAGTAGACAGAAACCAGTTTCAGTTATTTTTAACTATCAATTCCGGAAGAAAAGGTGTGAATGATCAATGGATGCTAGAGGATGTTTTACCTACCATTACGTAAGTCGAAGATTCTTTCGTACACCGATTAGCTACCGTATCCCCGATGAATATGAAATATTCCGCTCAGTAATAGCCAGAGGCCCCAAGACAAACCCAATTCTGTCCTCTGCGAAGAGTTCGGAACGTTGCTACATGTAGTGCTTACAGTCTACGACGGTGGTTCCGATGAGGCTCAAGGTGGTGCAGGTGGAGAAGAGGTCCGCGCGAAGGAGATACTGAGCATGCGCGAAACGTTGCGAAAGGTGCGCGGAAGGTTGCGGATCTCAGAAGGAAGCTTCTGGAAGGTTTCGATTGAGTTCTCTGGCCACCGGGTCACTGGCGCATACGATCAAAACGCATGGGAAGTGACGCACTTCAAATTGACAAATACATTTTCACTGTACCCATCCCGAGTTTTATTCCTGTTCTGGATTATGCACAAACACATTGAAATGACACTTAAAATATTTCCTAAAGTATTTAATCAATAGGAAATAGCATTGATATACACAAATCTTAGTACTAATGTGAATGTGTCGAAGTTGGAAAATGTATCAATAAATTACTATCGGATTATTTACAATTCTAGATAACTAAGTTACAAATACATAATAAAAAACTGACGGTTCCTTCAATTTGATGAAGTCAAATAATTACCTTGAAAATCTTAAAAACATACCCATTTATCCTGTCATTATTTTGCAAATAAAGATTTTCACCTTGCTGAAAAACTGAGCTTTTTTAATTAGTCACTGAATATTCGTGACATTCACTAGTCGAAACTAAATACGACGCATGATGTGTGCAAGTGCCCGAAATATTAACGGTATACTCGAATGTCAATTACAAAAAATGTTACCCTTCCATGAATCGAGGTGGATTTAAGTAAAAATCGATAGTTTATTTTCTGATCAAGGATGTATAGAACAACCGACTAAATATTAGCACACCATTCAGAAATCAGATGAAGCATTATTTTTATTAGAGATAATTTGGTGTCATCAACGCGTTTTATTACAGAGTCAATACGGATACAATACGAATACGAATAATGGAGGATTACACATATCGTGCAAGAGAAAACTCCACAAAACTGGTCATTTTTTGGGACGTAAAAGACCTGCTGAAAACCCTTATAATTTTTATTTTCAAAACGCATAATGAAAACGAGGAGAAAGTGTAGAATAGACCGAGCCAAATATTCGCTAACTTATTAAGACCGAATTTCTTCGGCAAATCTCAATATTCAACGCTCGACAAACGAGAATCTATTGCAACAGAAAAAGAAATCTTGCTCCATCGAAACCCATTTTCACTCAAATAATGTGAAGGTCAGGTTACGAAAACCATAGGTCAATTTATTCCAAAATATCCCACTTATATATTTTCTGGAAACAAGGAATAGAGTGAAATAAACCTGAAAGCTTAATTTACAACATAACAAATTTCACGAATGACGAAACTTAATTCAGGTTAATGACCCCGACACACCACCAAAAAAAAAACAACAACAAATGGGACTAAGGCGAGAGAACTTTCTATTTCTGGAGGTCGGCTAAGAATAGCTGTGTTATCACAGCAGAAGGCAGCAGCTATATTGGGTGGCGATGTGGCGCCGCGCGACGCGACGTGTGACTGCGCACGCGAGTGTACGTGGCGGCGGAGGCAAGTTGCTCGGCGCGCAGCACTTTTTATTGACTGGCCTGACCAGTTTGCTGTGGAAAAGTACCGGCATGCAGGTTGGCATCCGCGAGTCGGCGGCGGCGAACCGGGAACCTCAACCCCCACCTCCTCTTCATCTTTCCTTTCGCTCCTATCGCCGCCGCCGACGCCGCCACCACCGCGCACAAACTTATAGTAAAAGGGTGAGGGAGGGAGTGAGGGAAGGAGAGTGTGTGTATTGGTTCTCGAGAGGTCTTTTAGGCGAGAGCCAGGCGCTGCTGGGACACTGCGAGAAAGGGAAACGAAGAAGATGGAAACACAGAAAGAAAGCGATGCTCACGCGCACACACTTCAATACACAAGTGCATTTATTTCCAAATTTCACAAAACAACACAGCATCAGCATAGAACAACAATACATTAGCGAAGCACCGAAATAAATAATAAGAGAATTGACGTAACACGCTTCATAAAGTCGAAGCTCTAATGTTGTTAAAGTCACAGGCGTGTTTAAGGTCTTCTCGAGTTTATTTAAGAAAACAAAACTTCCGGAAGTTGCCGGAGTAAAATTATCTTCAAGGCATAACTGATTCAAATACATACAACTCGCGAGAGAAAGTAGCAACTACGCACTTCGCAAGACTGTTCCCACCTACCAAACATGCTTGACGATATTTCGAAGTCCCATAATACATTTTTTTACAAAAGCAAGCGCCGTAGAAACAGACTATAAATGTTTTCTTACATCTTCCTGATAATTATTAAGGAAATAGTTAAAGATACCTGACTATTCCTCTATACCTTGCCTTACAATTTACACAATAAAATTCTGCTGTAACATCGTCGATAAATTCATTGTTTACAAATAAAAAGCGAATTTGAAAATGTGAGTACATTTAGATATAAAGCAAATATATCGATACTGCTGACGGGAAATTCTTACAATTGATGCGACTCCTAAATAAAAAAAGAAGCCTCCACACACACAAAAAGTCCAAGATACGAGACACGGATGTGATACCGACCGGGTCCAAGACGGTCTTATGAACTTGGCAAAGGATGAGCGAACAGACACCTATTGAAATGTAAAATAGAAGACTCGAAGAGAAGTAGTATTTATCTAGTGAAGCTTGTACGTCATGAACTTCGAATGGGGTCATTCTGTCTCGAGAGCTGCAGGAAGGAACGAGGAGAAGACCTCACCGCTATGCATCGCTCCTAAGCGCTGCTAGAAGTCGGAGCGGCGATATCCTGTACTCTTCATTATTCCGCTCATCAATATCGAGATTTTTACATTTTCTCTCTCTAATTTCACTGCTCCAAGACAACGCTGATCTTACTCGCCGAAGTACTAGTGTCAATACCATTCCAATTACTATTAAATATCTATATCAATAAAAATTAAATGCTGCTCGTTGGTAAGTGCATCATTTGAGAACGGCTGGACCGATGTGGCTAATTTAAAAAAAATGTTCGTAATAGTCAGAATAAGGTTTTTAGGGAAAGAAAAATTGGAAAAGTTGCCCAGAAAATTGGAAAATTCGGGAAAAAACGGTAAGTGGTTTTTTTCTATGGGATGTCACAACAAACCAATCGAAACAAAGCATTTCTTTGTTTTGATTGTTTACTTGAACACCGATCTTGCAATCGAAATGTAAATAAAACACCTTGATATTGATTTCAAATTTAATAGAAGAAAAGAAATCATTTGGTTGACACGAAATTCTGACTTAATTCAATTGTGACTTAAATTTAGGGACAAAACCGCATGGTTCCAAGTCGATCACATGTCCAGCATTTCAGCGGTGTACTGTCGATAGAATTAATCTCGCATGTAAAATTTACCATTGGCGTACTTCTGAATGAATTCCTCAAATTGAATATCCATAGCCACAATCGTTAATAGATACAATGATCACTGATACTTTCTCATTTTTACTTTGTTCACACATTTAAAATAGCTTTTCACAAATTCACAAAACGATCACAAGCAAATTTATTAAAATTTGGACAGGACAACTCTGTCGGGTCAGCTAGTATGTAATACAATTCCCTACTCTTCATAGATTAGCTTCTAGAAATTCCTGACACATGCCGTTTTGTTTCCACTTCCATACTATTCGATATACTATGTAAACTGCAACCCATAGTAAATACAATATCTGATTAAGTGCGATATGGGAAGTAAAGAAACATAGTTAAATTAAAAACGTCAGCAGTCATCGTTATTGAACGGCAGTTCAAAAAACAAAAAGAATAATTTAATAGGAGCAAATATTTAATTATTAATACATAACGTAATATACCAGAATCTGAGAAGCATAAGGGCGCAAGTCCAAATTGTCACTAAATAACAGCTAATTTTAACACTTCCATTGACAATGAGTAGTGAAAAAATACTACTAATAATTAGGTCATTACCATTTTGCTTATATTCCACCTTCATAGGAGGATCTTGATGAAAGACCATTCTACTCCAATCATATCACAATTTCGTACCAGCGAATGTTTCGACAAATGTATTGGTTTCCTTAGGACGTGTACTTACCTCCTTACACAATATACCATACTTCATACATAATCCTCTTCACTACTCTACTCCACATACTCATACCTACTCTTTTCAACAAGCTTCAAGTTACATATACTTCCTTCCATTTCGAATCAAAGTGTCGAAACGTTGGTTGCTGTGAAATTTTGATTTCATGGTAGCAGTGTGACCTTTCCTCAAGAACCTCTTTATATCAAGAGTCAAGAACTAAAATGGTATTAATAAGTCAGACTTGTCATAGATGGTGGTGGATGTAGTGAAGCAACAGAAGGCACAAGACAATAAATTTGGCGAAACGTTGGTTGGTGTGAAATTGTAATTTGAAGTAGAGTGACCTTTCCTCAAGGACTTCCTTATAGATTCCGTATGTATTCTCTCAATGCGAATCCACTATTTCACGCAATGTTTGTTTAGCATAGTAAACGTTACGTAGCTAGCAAGATTCATATACTTTTTGGAGTTGCTTTTTGGATCCCGTGTGTTGGAAAATTGAATCGATACAAAATAAATAAGGACTGCTGGTGTTATTAGCTACTATAATTTTATTCTATATATATTAGTAGTGTACTTATATTATTTAGGAGACATCGGTATGAACTTCATTTCAACAAGAGGCGGCAAAACCTATACGAGACAGACAAATCCGACCGACAGCTGAATCAAGCACGAATATTGAATAGAAACATGCAGATTTAAGACAGGCGCGTTTCACAGAAATTTGAGCACATTTTAACGAAGTGCTATAAATACATGATAGCTTTGACTTCTTTTTAAGAATATTGGCCTGTGTGCGCGCGAGCGAGAAAGCAGAATAAGTGGCAGATAGGTATCATGGATTCACTGAAGGGACTATGTTACAAAGAAATGAAATGAAATCACTTAAATCCCGACTCCCTTCTCAAACTGGCCGAAAACTGTTCTTTCTTAGGAAATAGTTTTAAGCGACTGGCGATGTTCAAATTTCCAAATAATTTTCTAAGATATTTTCGCTATAAAAGTACGAATTTGTAGTTTTAACATGGGTGAATTTTTACGCCACTTCATTGGAATGGAAATCGGAGATTGGGAAATTTGGGATGGAATAAATACCTATCGTACAATAAAAATTGAAGAGTTGGAGTAAAGATTTGAAAAAAGAAATCAAGAAATCGAAGCTTTTCCTTGGAATTCGGAATCTGAAACAAAGGTTCAATACAAAAACAAGAAGAAAAATTGTATCCCCCTCCCCCAAGAAAAGAAAAATTAAAAAGATATGCAATCCATGTAGTAAAATTAAATAATAAACTCACAATTTCAAAGCATGGATATATGTTATAATCTATTTAAAGATATAACACTTGGACCACTAATCGGAACTCCTTCCCTTGGGCACGCTTTAAGAAACTCATAAAACGTGGTTCGCGACTAAAACCCAACGAATGAATCGCACATGAAGATGAATGGAAATTTTTGAAGGCATGAGACCGAGAAGGATGGGTTCAAATATCAAGTGTGGAAGTCAATTTCGCGATGGCTCAATTTTGCATTGACATCACGATTCATTGCTAATCGACGTTGGCAAAATGATTACGCAACTCTCAGGACGCTAGTCGAATCACGAACGTCACTCATTAAAGATGTGACACGGACACTTCAGACCATTTGGCGGTCATCAAGCTGTCCATCTCCAGTACACTCCCAAACAAATTGTATTCCACCTCTTTTCCTTCAGCAAGGTAGGAAAAGAAATGCAGTGAAAAATATAGCAGACCAAAAGCAACTCGAGAATTCCACAGCCAAATTCAATTCAGAAACACACAGAGGAAATGACAATATTATCAAAATTAATAGAGACGATTACTAAACATGAACTTCCAGTTTACTAGGTCCTTAATAGGTCAGTATTATACTTTAGCATGTCCTTACGTAAGCGAATACTTGTAAAACGTAACTTGTTGCAATCTGCTACACGCTATCCCCCATCCTCCCAAGTAAATGAAGCGAACAGTCTCGTACCACAGCTCTAACCCACAACAAGTTTCTGACGAAACGCAGGACGACACCGAGCAAGACACAAGTAGACACACACCGAGATACATTCAGACGCAGACTTAGATACAAGCAGACAACAACAATACACAAACAGAAAAAAGGTCTACACAGGCCAAAAAGCACACACACCAAGACACACGTCAACAGACCCAAGGCAAATAAATATAGACCAGACATGGAACTGAGAAATGTTCAGGCCACAACAAGAGAGCATGGTAATAATGTTGACAACGGACGCAATTATAAAACTGCTTTCTCTGTGAAATACGGTAAGTTTTACAAAACTTTATAAATTAAGTGGTATACAAATTCAAGTCACTGTGAATCGTGCAATTGTAAAGAAAAGGAGTAATTTTTTAAGACCAAAATAACAAATGTACCATAAGAAGTGCAACATGAGTAATCCATAAGTAATCCAATTCTCGTTGGATTTGGTATGTCGATAAAAATATTTTAGCCATCGTTTCCTAATTCATTAATGTTTTGTCATTTTCATTTTTCTTGCTTCATTATGGGTATCGGAGCCAGAATTTTACTCAATTATTCATCATGCGCAATTTCGCCCCTTTTCGGGTCGCATTGCAGTTATTGTTACACATTTGCATCAGTGATAAGAAGAATCATAGAAATTACATGGACGAATAATTCTCATGTGTTCATGAAAAAGTCGTTATCGGAAAAAGAAAAAGTCGTTATCGGAATAGTGCTCATNCGATTTTACAGTCTCCAACAGCAATTTTACCAGTTAAATCATAAGAACAGAGTTCCCAGTTCCGAATCAAATTTATAATTATACTATTACCAAATTATATTATTTACCATTCTTTAGTCAGACACATGGTGTACATTAGCTAGTTAAATATGAAGCATGTAGCAGGGATGGTGGAGTTGCGTCATTCCCGATATTGTAATTCACGATATTATCCATTATACTGAACCAGCCATGAAATCATTAATCTTGGAAACAGGAAAGGAGAAAGGTGGACGATGTGCATGATGTGTAAGACAGCATCTGATAAAAGTTGAATATACGCGCTTGTGCGAAGAGATGAGATCTTTTCAATTTCATCTACGTTGGTTTCATTAAACTATATCTCTGATATATTGAACGAAGTAAACTTGCTACAAAAATACAGTTTTGAAATGAAACTAAATTTTGAAGTCCTTTATTATCGCAATTAAAATTTACCTACAATGCACGATTTCGGTTAATTTACCGCTGACATTACTCTCCCTCTACATGAATCCTCTCCATTCGTAATTATTTATGAGCACTATTCCGATAACGACTTTTTCTTTTTCCGATAACGACTTTTTCATGAACACATGAGAATTATTCGTCCATGTAATTTCTATGATTCTTCTTATCACTGATGCAAATGTGTAACAATAACTGCAATGCGACCCGAAAAGGGGCGAAATATTCTACATTCTGTGCATGCACATTGCAATTCTCCGTGAGGCCAATTTGCATTGATCAGACGTCGCGTTCGTACTCAGCGTAAGCAAATCATAGAAACGGCATAGAAAGTTACGTCACTTGATTCTTGTGCGTGCACACACACTACACATCTTTATTCATAACCATCTCTCAAAACGAATGGGTTTAGAAAGTTCCAGAGATACGACCAAGGGAAACATNTCTCTGCATGCACATTGCAATTCTCCGTGAGGCCAATTTGCATTGATCACACGTCGCGTTCGTACTCAGCGTAAGCAAATCATAGAAACGGCATAGAAAGTTACGTCACTTGATTCTTGTGCGTGCACACACACTACACATCTTTATTCATAACCATCTCTCAAAACGAATGGGTTTAGAAAGTTCCAGAGATACGACCAAGGGAAACATTTTCACTCTTTGATAGCACATCCTCTCTTCAAATTGTTTCGAGACGAGCGAGTCACATCAATGACGCATTTTTGGAGTTTAAGAAACGCTCACTTCTTCGTCGTTCGAAATACATTCAAGTTTTACAGACAATATTAATGTTATAATTGATTAATTTTATATAATTAATATTGTAAATGAGAAGTTTTACGAGGTAAATTATTCGCCAAACACATAAGAATAACACAAACAGAGTAAATAATTGAATACGAACCTTACAACGCTTCATGCGGGAGATAACTCCATTGCATAACATCTACTCAGAGGGTGAATTATAACAACTGTATTTCCGTATAATTACGCGCTAATTTAAAAATCTGAACAAGCCTCTTCCTGCGGGCACAATCGTGTTCAGGGACAACGACACGCTACTCTCGCAATTATCGACCACAACTTCCTGAGCAATACAAATATACCCGACATATCAGATTTGGAGGTGTACACAGTTATATTACAACATAAAAAGAAATAATGTGCAAGTACATAGATATGCTTTGAAAATAGATGTCCATTATGTTGTGATATTAAGTTTAACCAATGCCAAGGTTACGTTCGGTTTCCTTTTCCCACTCGAGATGTCGGGGGGCGACAATTGGGCAACGTGTCGCAACAAGGCCTGAGTGGTCGGCAACAGAGGAGAGGTTTGCAAAATTGGCTTATCCGGGCGCTGCGGACGTCAAGGCAGAACACGCCGCGTCGGTACAGTAGCTCGCACATGCACAAAGTTTCGACAGGTTTCAAAACTTGACAGCAGTAAATTCGCAATGAAGGTTTGGCAAGTATGGTACAGGTTGATGCGGCGAAAGCGATCAGTTAGAATAACTTTAGAGTTTTCAAACACTGCATGGCCAAAACATTTTTTCTAATTGAAATATCAAATAAACGAAGGCAGGCATCGACATCTCTGCTAAGGGATTCAGGATCCAGAAGCAGTCACGAAGTACTTCTAGACAACCTAGCAACACAAAAATTCTATTAGAGGAAGAGAGGACGCAGTCAAACACTCCCAAACATACATCGTCATCCTCAATATTTCGGATATCTTTTATACTGGAATGGTACTGAAATGAGGATGTTCATGTTTAATGATGGACGAGAATGAAAAATGTTAGTTTGAAAAGTACACCAGCAATCGAGTTGTGCAATTCGATATCTCGGGCTCATTGCATAAGAGCATAACCAAATACAATCATCACTTTGCAGGAACCGTGCCTGACCCAACACTTCCGGTCGAAAGGTAACTCCGCTCGCAGCGACATCTCTCGTTCCCCGATAGCTTCGCGGCCGATATATTGATATGTCAGTATATTCTTTATATAAAGAAATCGATTATATTGATATGTCAGTAGGTGAAGTCTTTAGATGTTACTAGAAATAAATTTGGGAGTTGCTAAGTTTTAACATACAGCACATGGAACGGTTCGAGTCAGAAATAACATTTCGGATACAGTACCAAATTAAGATTGAGGTGGTCACGTTTTCACGGTTTATCTAAAACGAGATAGGATTTAATACATCGAGAAGCATATAAGATACGAACTATACTCAATAAAGGGATTTGTAACATTTATCTTCCAATGATAAATTTTTAGAAATTTTATTTAAATCCTCAGCTTTATCTGAAACACCAAGAGGTTACCCCAGGAAGTATCCGTACCAATAAAGGATTTGATTTAGTGATTCAATCGTTCAATTGGATTGAAATTATTTCTATGCGAAGGAAAATTTATCATTGGAAGATAAATGTTACAAATCCCTTTATTGAGTATAGTTCGTATCTTATATGCTTTCTTCTCACAGACTAACGGAAGCACGATTATATTAAATCAAGAAAAATAGAGAATCTATTTCATCGACGACTAGGTCTCAGTCATCGTCTAACACAGAGGTAATATTAAGGTTAGGGTAATAACATGCAACGCACATCTCTGGAAGAACCATTCGATAATGTTACGGTACAAATCCACGGCCATACTCCAATGATAGATGCATTTAAAGCGTTGTAACTTGGTAATTATAATACCGACGTACCTCGTTCGACCTCTACTACATAACTAATCGATGCTTCCGACGGGGTCGTCAGGTTGCAGAGCAATATTTCATCGGCACCACAAGGATGGCCATCAAGTTGTGATTGTAATGTATCGAATCGACACACGTCGCTCCCAGGTAATGGCTTGGCTCTCGGAACAACCGAATTAAACTGCAAGGCAAGAGTCGCGGGTATGACGGAGGGAGGGGGAGGGGACAGACGCGGGGACGCGAGGTCTCAGCGACGCGTCACATCGCTCTCCTTGACCCAGCGCCGTGACACATTTGTGGGAATTATTATTTGCTAAACAAAATCGTTAGTTCCATTTCGTCACGTCCACCGTCGCCGTTCCGCTGGGAGGGCTCTACTCTCAAATGCCAAGGCATGGCGCCGGCGCCGTCATTCCGAGCACGTCCACTTACTCGCAAACGAATCTTACGGTGCGCTGTCATCGTTGTTCTGCTTTACGTTGCGGATGACTACGGAAAGTAGGATACAACATAATTTGAGTAGACGCATCCCATAATACATACTCAATAATATATCTAACGATGCCTGCTACCATAAACAGACAGACTGCGCACAACAACACATTGCGCATGGAACGTAAATTTTATTTTTATCATTCGAAAGAAAATATATTTAAATACATTATTACAGGGACATTACAACAAAATAAGTCTCGCTTACAGACATTCGCGGAGTTTTGGGAGATTATGTTTATGAGAAATATCATGAGAAGATGGTAAGGTAGAAACGCAAGTTTATTGTTGGGAACGCGTTTCTCCTCACAATGCGGAAAGTGACTTTTGGGGATAAGGACGATGGGTTTTGAAAGAGCAAAATGATAATGAAGTGCAGTGAAATAAACGAGATTTAATATCAATTGTTAAAACTCTTGTATTGACTATGTCTTGGACAAGGGGTTCTTAGAAGGTAAGAAAGTGTCTTACATTTATTTATTTATACTATAATACATTACATACCATTATTATTCTTCCTATTCGTTCAGTACGTAATGAACCTCACAATATATGACGTTTTATTTTCGAACAAAAAAAAACTATTTAATCTTATACATTTTTTAGGCCAAAGGCTCCAGTATATCATAAACAATAATTACAAGACGATTAGAATTGAATGAAAGGACGATGCGAAGAGAAATAATCGGTTTTCCTGTTTTTCTTATCAATGAAAAACCATTTCTTGATGAGCTGTATGAAAATAGTAAAAACAGGAACAAATGTGTTGCAAATCAAAATGTACAGCGAATTTCTTAAAACTGAAATTATTATAACAGGATTGACTTATCGTCACGAACAGAATTGCAAACCTGGTAGTTTCGGAGCGCGCGATCAGAAATGAAGAATTTAATCAAAATCCTCCGTTTGAGATCTAGAAGCGCCCCCTACTCGTATCCCCCACCTCTACCCAGACGCACGTGACTGTTCTCGCGTACGCGAGACGCCGGGGAAAGGACTCCCTCGCAACCAAGGACTCTGGCCTCTCATACACAATGTTAGGGAGAAGCATGCCTCAACGTCGTTCTTTGCGATGAGTCATTGCTATTCAAAATCAAACATTAAGGGTATAGTAGAGGGAAATTGCCATTTAGTTATGATGCGATCGGTAAGTAGGAATTTTAAAATTTTTTCATGACATATGTTAAGACAAAGCCAAAACAAAATTTTTTACAAAATCGAACTGGAGCTTCGCGAGAAAATTGCATAAAGGTGCATTTTGACGCATTTTTAGTACATCGCTATACTATTTTTTAATATATCTGGTTCTAACGGAAGAAAAATAGAAAAAAATGCAAAATACTCATGAATAAATAAACAACCGCACTGATCCGGTATAAGTACTTTAAAAATGAATCCTATCCTTAAAAAATTAAAATGTAAGAAATTCGGAGGAAATGGGTGGGTTGATGCTACAAACAGGGGGTTAAAATTTCATAAAGAAATTTGGATTTTTACGGTCACGATCGGCATTTTTCGAAGAAGAAAAATCAAATTACCGTCATTCTATGCAAAATCATCGTAGAGATTTTTTTTAATTTGTAGGTTTTTTAATGTACTTTCGTGTGAGCACACACACGAATTTGTTACTTCATTCGAAATGCTCATTTTAGGACTTTGAAAATTTTCCAATTTTTACTTTTCAGCCATTTTTAAAATTTGTGTGTCGTAAAACACATCTTATTGGCCAACTTTTTAATAAAAAAAGTTTTTAAGCAATATTTTATGAAAGGAATATATTTTAACTACTACACTTTTAACACTATTTTTTTGCAATGTTTCTTTGCACTATACCGACGAAATATAGTAGTTAAAATATATTCCTTTCATAAAATATTGCTTAAAAACTTTTGTTATTAAGAAGTTGGCCAATAAGACGTGCAGTTACATCACCCTACATCCAGAACCCAGAAGTTTTTTATACGCTGCGGTTAATATTTATCAGACCGATTCACATTGTTTGTAGTGTAGAGAAGAAAACATTCGTTCACGCAAAGACGACAATGGGGTCAAAAGCAATTATATTAATATTTGAATGATAGATCGTACCTCAAGTGAATTAGAAAATATTATTGAGACTTGCAATTCTCTTTCCCTTTTGGTGTTAGAAAATATATTCAAAATACATTTTGAAAATTCGTAAGTACGTATTTTGTATTATTCAACAAGACAAAGTGCTACAATTACATGCAAATAGATGAATAGCTTTGAAGAAACCTGAGAAAAACAAGTTTAAAATATAAGAAAAACTCCAACCACTCATAATTTAGACAATATTACGCTAGCTATTCCTATCAGGAATTTTATTAAATTGGCTACAGAAGCAATCTGCTTCTCTCGTATTATTTTCTGTGGCACTAATAATAATTACCTACGGAATGTCTTTCCAAAATACCCTACAAAGAAGTTAGAAGAACATTTAATATAATTATACATATCCATTCCTCTCCAGGTAACTTCTAAGTACTATATTATTCGACGAATATCGAATATATGCAGAACATTTGAAAAATCCAACGTTTGTATAATTCCTTGAATTTTCAGTTCACACGTGATAGGAATATTAACTTCGTGATCATTCGTTGCTATACTCAAGAAAAAATGAAACATGTTTGAGAAAGAAGAACTGAGGAAGTACTATATACCACATTAAAATCCTATTCCCATCACATGGAAGTGTCATGTCAGGACACAACAAAGCGTCAAGAATAACAAAGAGTTGAGACTATATCAGAGCACCAAGCCTTTTGTCTTGGAATCAGAGGAACAAAATTCAGTTTCTACAATTAAAAAGCCCTATCGACGCTTATGATCCTATGACACTTCATCCTACAAATTCTTAAGCGTTACAATTTTGCATTAAAAAAAGGTTGGAGATAACATTTGGAATAAGATTAAATTAACAGTTGGAAATATCTGCGTTGGGTCTCTACAGAACCAAAAATGTTAATTCTGACATTTTGGAAGGTGCTGAGTATAACCGTAAATGATTTTTTTTAGAAAGAAGAGACGGGAAAGGGGAAAGTTGGAGTAAATATTGCATCATGACTTGTTTAGGCAGATCACTATTCCAGGAAACAGCCTCTTGTTTTTCTGACGAAACTTTCGGTAGCTCTTTTAGTGGGAGTAAGAAAAATCTATATGCAAACACGAGAGGACGTATTATCAAAACAAATGTTAGAGAAAAAGTTATTCCNCTGACGAAACTTTCAGTAGCTCTTTTAGTGGGAGTAAGAAAAATCTATATGCAAACACGAGAGGACGTATTATCAAAACAAATGTTAGAGAAAAAGTTATTCCGACTCTGTGTACTACTAAAGTAAACATGTACAGTTATCTTCAAACTTGATAAAAAAACAGGAATTGTCCCATTACCTACTAACAAATTCTGCGTGAATTAGAGTAATTACACAGAACGGAAATGGTGTATACTGTTGAGGAACACGTCACCTCACCTTCAACCCACAAACATGAACCCTGCATAGACAGAAAAGAAAAATGGCACAAGATGCGGCGGACAGAATATTGAAGCAACCGCTCTCACCAAAGAAAACATGTTTTTGCAGTTCCAGAGTGGCGACGCACGTAGGTATTGTTAAGTCTAATTTACACTTGGTGAGTAGGGATGTACATGGTACGGCCAAGTCAATACCTTGCGTGATCCGGCCATGTACGGGAGAGATAACCGAAAGGCCTAGTCAGGGAACTGTAGGGTACTAGTTGTACGGAACGGAACGTCATTCCCGACTGCGTTCCGGTCTGTGGTTGGCCTAGTGAATAGGTGACTAACATAGGAGGGACTGGCGAAAGATCTGTCCCCCAATGCAATGCATTGAACGAAGAGTGCAATGAATAAATAACAACAGAAAATATTACCGATAGTAAAATTGAAACAATGGCGTTTTCTTCTTCTAATCATTGTGGCTAAAACGCATTTGCAAACTTTGAAAATAGCATAAATTAAATCTGTGGCGTCGCTAGTCCACACAAGTCAAATGTCAACGGTCCCATTGGATTCCTATTAAAAATCTGGACGAAATAGATTTAAAATTGTTTTGAACGCTCAGTGTGTTATGGTATATGTATTCGCAAACATTGCTGAATATAATGATCACGTAAAACGTTAACTAGGACCTATGTTGGTCTTTTTATTATATCATACTGCCCGACAATATTATATCATACTGCCCGACACTATTTGCAAACAGAATAATTTTAGTACAAGAAATCTGTACATTTCGAGAGATACTGACAAGGAAGTTGAACCAGAATCACATTCATTGATGTAGCACGAAGCACAACAGTTGTGTGGCTCAGTGCACGCTGTTAACAAGCTCTGCGGAGGTTTCCATTCACATACATGTACAGCGCCCCAATAGATACGTTACTATTCACAAGTCCATACCTCCCGAATTTCCTAGCAGCGGCATCCCAGTACTGTAAGACGAACTTGACGCATTGCATCTTCCTCGGGAACAAACATTAGAGCGGAGCGATGTATACTCAGCTTATTAGCTGAAAATGGTGTAAAGATGAGAGTCACAGCAGTTTGAAATTTATAGTTGAATTCTCGATATTTGGTGTTCCAAGTGATACGATCTCATAGCAGGCGCATGCTCTCGTGCANTTTTTGGTTCAACTCTCGTGCAAGATACCAGTGATTTAAAGTACGAAGTCAGACAGAAAAGTAATGAGACTGGCAACACTACAAGCGATCTGGCAACGCTGCGCTGTTGTCCTTGATAGGGCACGTGTATCAGTACCCTCCCATAGCTCAGTGCGAGTTTCAACTCCTTCCGTTAACTACGTGATTTTTGTGACTGCTATTAGTGAAGTTGTGTTTTGGTTGTGCGTCAAGCAAAATGGAACAGCGGAATTTGGAGCAACGTTGTGCCATTAAATTTTGTGTTAAGCTTGGAGAATCGGCAAGTGTGACGTTTGAAAAGTTAAAACAGGCCTATGGGGAACATTCTTTATCCCGAACTCAAGTTTTTCGCTGGCACAAATCAATTTTGGAAGGCAGAGAACACGTTGAAGATGAACACCGTTCAGGGAGACCTTCAACTTCGAAAACTGATGAAAACATCGAACGTGTGAACACTCTTGTGAGATCAGACCGTCGTTTAACATTAAGAATGTTGAGTGAACAATTAAATTTGAACAGATTTACCGTTCATCAAATTTTGAGTGAACATTTGCACATGCGAAAGGTCTGTGCCAAAATGGTGCCGAAAAACCTCACAATTCAGCAGAAGGACAATCGAAAAAACAAGTGTCTTGATCTTCTTGACAGAATCGCTAATGAGCAAGATTTCTTTAGTCGTGTGATCACAGGTGATGAATCATGGATTTTTGAATACGATCCTGAGACCAAGAGGCAAAGTGAGGAGTGGCGCACTGCAAACTCTCCTCGACCAAAGAAAGCTCGAATGATCAAATCGAAGATCAAAACAATGCTGATTTGTTTTTTGGACAGAAGGGGAATCGTCCACAAAGAATTTGTTCCTCCAGGACAAACTGTCAACCAAGTTTTTTTATACAGACGTCCTTGAAAGGCTGAGAAATAGGGTCATTCGCGTGAGACCAGACATTGCAGACAAATGGATGCTCCATCATGACAACGCCCCATGTCACACTGCCCTCTCCATAACAGAATTTTTGACCTCAAAAGGCATTCCTGTGGTTCCCCAGCCCCCCTATTCACCTGACCTTAGTCCCTGTGACTTTTTTCCTTTTTCCTAAACTGAAAAATATCCTCAAAGGTCGTCATTTCGGGACTGTAGAAAACATTCAAAAGACTGTAACGGACTTACTGGAGACCATACCGGTTGAAGACTTCCAGCGCTGCTACCAACAATGGGAACAACGTCTCCATCGGTGTGTAGCTGCCCAAGGGAACTACTTGGAAGGGGATAACATTGATGTTTGAAAAAATAAAAACTTTGGTAAATAAAAATTCAGTCTCATTACTTTTCTGCCTGACCTCGTATATCGTTCATTTCATTATTTCTGTCACCAAACCATCCTCATCGTACGTATACGGAATACTTCGTTTCTATTATCAAGTAATTGTGCAAAGGTAGAAATAGTAATTAAAGCAACGTGGTGTTTTGAACCTGAGCACCAGCCTACCACCTCTGGGGACAGCGGTACGAACCAAGATTCCCTCATATTGAATTCTCGTAGCTTACACTGGAAGTAGGAGCAAGGCTCTGGAGTTGCAAGTTCGTTTGCTCTTCCCCTTATTCAACAAACTTAACCCATCATCATTCGCCAACCACTTCATTCATGTTTCATTCGCTCGGGAATCAGACGAATATTATACATGTGATTATAACTTGTCAGTACGTTCCATAAAAAGAGCACATACTTGTAATCCTACCAGAGTATACTACTCAAAGGAAAAACGTAAGGATTCCATTTTACTAATGAAAGAGAATAAAATATTCACACGTTTAATACAAAATCATAAATCACTAACACCAACGCGATCACTTTTAAGCACATTCAAGTGAAGTTACCAGTTAAACTGCTAGTTTATTTTAAATATTGTTTCTTCAATATAGAGATGGCCCTTCTCAACTCGGCGAACATAATTTTCATTAATTACAGTATCATACAATAATATTGTTGATTTGTATTACATTTTTGGAAGACCATAATTTGTTTATTGACCAATTATTTACCGTGGCCAAGAAACTGCGGCTTTCTTTCTACACTCTCTGAACACTCAAGGACACACGACGGAGCCTGCAGGGGGTATTTCGGCCTTCAGATAAGGGATCCTATGATTTTAGGAGGAATACCAGTGCCGTGAAAACATCTGTGCGTACAGGTCTGGAAAGGGAAGAGCTCTGCAGATGTGGTAACAGGCAAACCGAGTGGCTAAGAAAACTGGGCTATCAACAATATTTTTCAATTCATAAATATTTTTTCTCGCCCGTGCTGTTTTTCGTCTTCCTTGTACCATTAGTATTTTCTTGAAATTTCTTGGTATGAAAATAATTCTGTTTACAAATTGATTAGCTATAATAGTACTTCGTATTTTTCCTCCCATTTAGTATTTAATTTGTTTATTTTACAGAATAAATATCACATAATATAAACAATTACGCTAAATAAACACAAGATCTGTTTAATACATAAGATCTGTTTGAGTGAAATAACGTTTTCCATCCCAATGCATATATTAGATCAATGAGATCGGCAAGTCAAAATCACTATTATATCTATTCCCAAGGTGAAATAAAATTTCCGGAATAACTAAAAATAACAAAAAATGCATTTAGCCAGAATACAGCGGAGACATACGTAGTAGAGCCAGAAACTCCCTTCTTTTAAGTATAGGGCTTGGCACTCCCTTGAACTTAAAATGTTGGTTTAATATTTTTTTTAAATAGTAGCAGTCAAGATAAAGTCAGAATATTTTTTTTCAAAAATCTGTTCATCTAAGTACTAGATAAAGATATCACCCGTTTTGACAATATTTACAGTCTAATTAACGTAAGTAATTTGGTAAGGAATAAAATAAACAAAATATTTACCTACCCGTGTATGTTTTCTGATAGGAAACACCTCTAGATTTCTTGGAGCAATGAATTCCATAGGCTCAATTTTCCAGTTTGTTCCAGCAGCAATCCCGGATAGCTCCGAACGGTTCCGAACTGTCCCGCGCATGCGCACAAGCGAAATCCCAGTTGTGTGCTGTTCCAGCGGTGACAATTCCGAATTTTTTGTGTTAACTTCTCTTACTGTGCTACCTGTTTTGTTCGACCTTGCGTTTTTAATTGAATTATTCTTTCGACTTTCGGACCATTTTCAACCTCTTCTGTTATAAACCTTTATTCAAGGAATTAAATATCTTAACACTTCCCTGCATTTATATTTATGAAACGGTCTTGTTTGTTAAGACCGAATTACTGAAGCACCACCCTTGCTTTATACGAAACAGTCTCGTTCATGAACACAATACTCGCAATAGGAATAATATTCATCGCCCTAGAGTGTCAACCACTCTTTGCCAAAAAGGACCTTATCATTCGGGAATCGTTCTATATAATTCCCTGCCCAAGAATATAAAAGACATTATGAAATTGAATGTCTTCAAATCCGCGGTTAAAAACTACCTCCTGCACCAGTGCTTCTACACTGTAAAAGAATTTATTGATTTTAATAAAAGTTAAATTCGTCTTGTACTTTATCACGCCATTGTTTTAGCACTTTTTAAATAACTTATAACAATTTCAAAAACTGTTTTCTTGCATGATTGTGTTGCCGTATGGCATATATTCATTTAGTTTTATGTGTACTCAACTTTGGCACGGTTGTGTACATTAATTCTGTAGCCCCATCCTGGCCAGGGTTTTTCTCCGTTTTTCCTTCGGGTAGAGGCGGATTTATTATACAGGTTCTCTAGGCTTTGTCTAGGGGCGTGTTTATTGTAACAATAAATCGTGAATTTAGTGTTTTTTCAACTCTTATGATTTTTAAACACTATACTCAGAATAATCTATAGTTCGATAATAACTTGTACATGTAAATTTACAAACATATTTGCGTTAAATTACAAACATATTGACATTATATATGTATTATAACTCGCAGCTAACTTTTTATCTTATCTAGGAACTTTTGCTGAAATTTTTGAATCCGCTTCTGTCTTAGGGCCCTTGATCGGAATTGGTGGGATGATCCCTTGCTTGCTTCCGGAGAGTAAATTAGTTTATTGTCCTCCACGTGGTCATACGCATTCTGTACTGTTTTTTGACAATAAATTTATTATTATTATTATATTATGACCCTGCTTTTTTAATTGAATTATTCTCTCAGTTTTCGGACAACTTTGAACCTCTTCTGTAACATTCTGACCCTGCTTTCTTCCTGTTTATTCTTTCCGATCAGTGACTGAAATCTCGTAGTTTATGAAGACCTAGCTGTGTTTTTTAATAAAATTTCTGTATATTTCATCTTACTATATTTATGTTTATTTAATTCTGAATAAAAATCTTCTGTATATTTCATTTCTGCTTTCATTAGATTCAGTTCATTTCACGACTCATTTCTTTGATTAATTTTAATGTTTGATTTATTGAGTACTTTTCATTGTTCACAATCTTATTTTTTACTTTCCACATCACCTTTTTATTTTGATTTGGTTATTGGTAGATTAAAGAAAGAATGAAGATTCTTTCTTTAAGTAGGCAATTATTTCTATTCAACATGTGAAAATATACATGATATTAAAGTAAATAAATATAAAAAAGTATGTGCTTGTGTCTGAGTATTTTGAACTGTGTTGGGAAGATAAAAAAACACTATTTTCCAGCGTTCTCAAGGGACAGGTCAGCCTTGAAAATTTATATTAGCAAAACTGTTAAGCCTAGGACATTGAATTTTTTACACGGTGTTTCTGGGATAGTTATTTATAAAATGTATTAGTTTTATAATTTTATCTTGTATAAAAAAATTATTGTATTTCTTTTTAAAACTTTGCAATCTCTAGGTTTGCTAATCATACAATCTTCCCTCAGGCCTTAAAATAACTATTTAAAAATAAGATAAAAATTTACAATTAGCTTATTAATAATGATGCGTTGTGATTTTATCTCTTAATAAAGAAATAATTTTTCCACATCATATATTGATACAGACATAACAAAATTGTTGCTCAACGACTCTTTTAAAAACTCTTAAATATACATAATTTAAATTTAAAGTAATTTTTGGATTTTTTTATTTGCGAAACTTGAAAAAAGCGCCATTGCCCTTGGGTCAACAAGCCATGTTGTGGGGACAGCTGTTTAGTTTCATTTTTTCCTCTCGAGATGGACCTGCTGTCAAGTTCATTCGACATCTAACGGACGAACTTTAAAATATGGCGCGTAAAAGGCGTTCCAGCAGCAAACAATCCCAAACAGTTCGGAACCATCCTGAATTCCGCGCATGCTCACAGAGGAAATCCCGGGAGAATTCCGAACTGTACGGAATTTGCTGCTGGAACAAACGTATTGTGATTCGTAACCTAAATTAAATTTACGCCAGAAAACACAATTTTTGCCCGGGCAACATCGAAGCAGATAATATAATAAGAAAAAATAATAAGAACAGATACTGAAAACACGATAGACAAAAGTACACACTAATAAACACGTTAACACATACAAACACACTTATTTAAAATTTTTAAACGATGAACTCATTATCAAATCCTACACGAGTTATATCTTCTCCACTTTTACAAGTTCAACAGAGCAGACAATATTAATGGTTGTTTCCTGTTATTTAGAATTAATGCTTCTTGTAATGCTTATTTATCAATACCAAATAAAATTCTTTCGAAAACAGCTTAATCAATGTGTACTCGAGGACATGAAACAACATTAAGTAGGAATGTACGATTCCAAGGTCCATGAGACTGGATGATTCGTTTTCCTTTTCAGGAATGGGTGCGTCGAGCCCCGCCCTTCCGCAACGCATGTGGGCGAGCCACGTAGTCACCTCCCCCCTCCGTACTATCCACACCGTCGCCGCAGCAGCAGCTGCTCTTATCGCTGTTTTGTCTACCTGCTGCGCTAACGCCTCCGGCAACGTAGTCCCGTTACCATGCCGGCCATTACGCCGACGCCGGCGGTTGTGGCAGCGGCTGGCTCAGCAATGAGAGCCTCACAGCCAATGAGAGATCGCTTCGTCGGGGGCTCGTCTTGGCGTCAGCGCTTTACGTAACTAGGACGGGAGGAAACTGACAGCGGAGAAACATATTCACTTGAATCTCGTGACAGGGAAAATATTAAGATGAAAATCATGTCTCCCTCCAGAAAATATATAATAAAGAATTTGATATTATGATCTAACTTCTATTAAAAATTCGAAAATTCGTGAATGGGATAAAGTTTTTCAGTCTATACGGACATTTTCAAAACAATATGTCATAAATCTGGGAATAAGAACTATCTTGTAAAAGGTTCAAAAATAATGAAAGCATAACTCAATACGCACACATTAATTAGCAAATTGTTATCAACGTATGTTGTGCTTGAATCCTCTTTTTTTGTCTTTCGGGGCTAATTGATCCACGTTTTTTTCTCATGAGATTACAGACTGTGAAGGGAAACACATGTATTCTAATTTTGTAGTTACCGGGTGCAAAGTTGCTAACATCCACAAAAGTAAAACTGTGTCTCGAACGCTAGTCTCTCCCAAAGCTCGACACTTCGGGTTTGAAATCCAAATAAAGTTTCCGAGTTCTTTTTCGCGCTGGTTTTAATTTAGTTTAACGCTATCTAAAACAGGAAAAGAGGCTTTTTAAGTTTGAAATGATGTAAAGAAAGGTCGTTCAATCAGTATGTTTGGTCATTCGTCTGAGTGACGGAAACACAACGTTTTGCCGCTAAGAAAGATTAGATTAACTATGATAATAATATCATCGATAATACAACCATCAAATTATATCTTCATATCTCATTTGCTTAAGAATTTCAGCTTCTGATGATAGCTTTTGGATTTTTATTCCGCACAGGGTATAAGGTGTCAGCGGGTGTCGACTACTAGAGAGCATTTTTCCACATAGTTTCAATGGTGTACACCACGCCAACTACTGATACATCTGATAATATCGATGCGCTCTAGTAGTCGTCACCCTCTCACACCTTATAAACCACACAAATCCAATAACAAACGGTGCTTACAATTTTCACATATTACTTGGAAAAAATTTGCAAGTTTGCTAGAGGTAGTTTTTTCATGGTTAGGAGCCTTTGGTTAGTGGTCGACAACTGGCTTGCTAGTGTCGGCTACTAAATCTCTTTTATTATCTCTTTCTTGCAAAGGAAAGTAGGACGGATAAAATATATAAGCTATTTCAATATGACTATGAAATATGAAACTTAGACAATTAGAAAATTAAGTATTTAAGAAAGCTTTAAATATGATAATGATGAAATCACGACCTATTTGATCATTCTAGAGATATTATAGTACGAATTTGAACTCGCGTCAAGTATTGGAAATGTCTGGCGCTAGGATGGGAAACTGAACTATTATAGAGTGTAGTACCTCAAAGTTCGCGCAAGGTAACACTAGTGCCATCCCCATCTTTTGTATGGCGCAAGAATCAAACTCTCCTGCGACATGGTTCCATTTCCCACCAGCATCCCCGCGAAAGCGCCACAGATATTTCCTGGCACTTTCCTTTATATTTCTGTTACGAGTACGTCTTAATGAATCTTTTTAGTTGCAAGTCGACAATTGTAACAGTCAGGCTAACATAAGAGTGGAGTGAAGGAAAAAAACGAAACTGTAGATTCTGATATTACAGAAATGAGCAAATCAGAAAGATTCTGAGCTTAGGATGTCGAGTATTGAAGCGTTTACACTACTTGTGTCACTTCCATATTGAAGCGAAATATTTAGGATCAGACAAATATTACAGCAATTTCTTTCGAAGTAACACATTTTGAGGTATAATAAGTTCATCATGGTACACCATGCACTTCACCAAAACCTCGCCTTAAAGCCAAAAAATTTATTCTTAGAAAAATTTATTTTACCTCACAATTTCCGAGTACCTTCTCGTGGAGGAGTGTTTGCAACGTCAAATAGCCTTTAGGTGAAAATTGCCACGGACCATGACTCGAACCTGGACTTCCTGCTCTGGCCAACAAACAAACAAACAAACAAGCAAACGAACAAACAAAAAACATAATCCGTTAACAGTACATTTCTCATCGAAAGAAATGCATATTGCTAAGAAGTTTTAAACTTTTGGTCGTTTTCGTCTCTCCAAGCATAAAAATGATTTGGAAACTCGCAACAAATTTTTTCTCACATTTAACTTGCTTCACCAATTTCACGATGTATACAATTACATCAAGTAAATAAGAGTAATCAGCTACATTTTTAAAAAGAGAATTGCGTTTGAAAACAGAACTTGTTAATGAAGTAAATAAATAAATAAATAAATTTATTGTACAAAAATCAGTTAAAAGTACCTAAATGATTAAGACATTTGCTGCGCAGAAAAAAGAAAGATAAGAAAGCTCATTTTAATCCCTCCAATCCCTCTGTTCGTGTGGTTGATAACATTTCGATAAACCACTGAATTAAAAAACTGTAACGAGAAAAAGGATGACTTTCAGTAGAGAATAGACACTGGTCAAGTCACACCTGGAATGGATATGTTAGTAACGCAACAAAGAGGAATGAGAGAACCGTTGATGCGTATTGTATCAGTGATGAAAAATAAAATCATGGTGGTTACATGTCGATGGAAAAGTACAAAAAATGTAACACACGTGTCTTTTAAGACACCAAAACGAGTGATTTTTACAACAAGGTGTAAAAAACAACAACAAATCATCAAATAATGACTGTATAAACTTGGTAAGTAACATGTTTACCTCGAAATAATAATTAATAATATATCTTAATTTTGAAAGGAAGTTTGATTGCGTCTTCACTGTGGATTGATATGTTTGATATGAAATAAAAATTGTAACGAAATACGAATAAGTGCGTGTCAGACCCAAATATATGGTGGAAAAAAAATCAAACGAGTGAGGAGATTATAATCGGGTGCAAAATATTTGAGTACCTTGCACAAGAGTTAACTATTTGATCACCCTAAAGTGACCCGAAAACTCACAATATTCTGCTGTCAAAAACAGTATTTTAAAATACGTCAACAATAAAATATTTTATAGTTTACGTTGCGATAAAATAATATATTGTAAGATAAATACTTCAACGTAGGACAAATTTATACGCCAATAAAACAGTTTGGGCCAATTACTATGTTCATTATAATACTCGAACTTTAATGCACATCAAATAGAGTTTCTTTAACGCGTTACTACAAGCTTATTACTCACGATAAGAATAGCAGGATAATGCAGAAGTAACATTTTTATGAACATGGGACATAAAAACTTTCAAATTCAAATTTTTTTTCAGACTAGCTGATTACCCGGCGTTGCTCCGGATTTTTCTTAGACTTATCTTCTTTTACTTAGGAAAAAAATAAAATCTATGTTATAAGATCTTTTACTTGCTGATTTTACGTGTTCAGGATTCTAATTTTTCAAATTGATAATAATACTAATTTAATACAAAAGTTTACTGCATACATTTCACTATCTCGTGGGAGTCGCGCCGATCGAATTTTCGCTTGAAATTTTACGATTTAAATGCGATTTTTATCTTTGGTAAATGCACCTAGCAAAATAATTCATTAAATTTGATGATGATGGATTTTTTCCTTCCTAAATTATTCTCTTAAATTTACGTATTTTAACACTTTCTTAATAACGTTTTTTAAAAACTTATTCTTAATAACATATGCTGTCGCGAATTTTTTTGAAGAACTCTTTGAAGTGAAATATATTGCCGTTCGTATTTTTCACCTATCTCTAACCGTAAGTGAATATACCTCTCTTTTTTACCGATTTCATCGACATTTATGGTCAAAATCATTTTCTATCTTTCTTTTCTAAGCATTTTAAAAATAAAAATTAGCCTATGTTCATTCTGGGCATCTTAATTATAACCTTGCCAAATTTCATCACGATTGGTTCAGTGGTTTAATTGTGATTAAGTAAGAAACAGGCAGACACATTTTCGCGTTACGCATTTATAAATTAGTATGGAAGTATGGATAACTCTTTTCTCCCAAAGTACATGACCTAAACACTACAAAGCGAGGTGTCGCAGCTACAAATTTGAATTGTGTAGATAAACTCCAACAACAAAAATTTCGAAGAATTTTGTGTTACACGTTTAGATGTATTGTTTGATTTACGCCAATGACGAGTGTAGGTTATGAAGAAAACAAAAAGAACGTTCTGGGACGATTCATGCGGATAAAGTAAGTTATTCGAAGGCTTGCATTGGAATTTAATATCAAAACGAGACACTGTGAGGTTCAGTTGAGTTACTTCGCAACTACAATATTCTTGCGACTTCACGCCTTCACTAAGAACAGAAATGAAAACTACAGGATAGGATACTGTATTTAGCAAACAACAATCTGAAATTTTAAATTATGAGTAAAATTATAATATTGTAATATTTTTCTTTTTATTATTCTCATCTCATAAATAATTTTATTTCAAATATGAATAATTCTAACACAAATTTCAAGTAAATAATTATTTTCAAATATCGCTCACATATCATTTTAACTCAATATTTTGTTACATCAACATAGCTCCGTGAAAGTAACCATTCAGCTGCCCGCTGGGCGTCGATGTTCGAATTCCGATGATATGCGGAGCTTAAACTATACTTAATGCTTATAGCAAAATAAGCTGGATTGTACCCAGGGTTGAAGAGTTTACGAGTGCAGAATAAGAATTGTTACCAGTATAGGACAAGGAGAATTACTCAGCAAAATTACTCCGTTAAGACAAAAGACAGAATAAGAATTCGAATCAAAAAATTCTCTCCAACTTTTGTGGTTCAAAATTAAATTAAACAGAAAATTCAAAGAGAATTTACTAGCTGTATAATAAGGGATAATGTTAATAAAAGCAATCTTCATCGTTGTTCTTTTGGAAGTATCAATTCATAATCACTCGATCAGAATGCCATCAAAATTTCATTCGTATCTTAAAGATTCGCACAATCTATGAGTTATCCAATTAAAATGAAGTGTCGTTCTTTGACGCAGTCTGATCCCCTTATCGACTGATGATACGCGATTTGAATTAAATGCCCTTAAGATACTTCTAGATAGGTTCATCATTTACTTCGCAATTCGATGAGTCAATTTCCTACGTAGAATCTCTTGCTTGGAAACAGTTTTTATAGAGAACAACAAGCAGTATATGAATTTTAACGCTGTGCCGTCGTTCCCATAAAACAATCTTCCCTTCCTTCCTGCTTGCGTCTCGGACCAAGGAGTGGGTCTTCGTAGGCGTCGCGAGAGATTCAATGCATTTTTACAAAAAATTCTGAAAGGAGTTTTCATTCACTTTCGCATAATTATTAACAAACCCTTGCAATACAAAAAACAAACAAAAAAAACGGCGTAGTTACTCGAAGCATTAAAAATGTTTTTTTTCAACTTATTAAAAAAATTTAAGTCAAACATTATTTCCTCTAATAAGAAATAGAACATCCCGAGTAACGTGTAGTTTATACTACTAGAGTAAATAATTCGAACGACTACAAAAAAATAGTACCAAATAAAGAAAAGAAGTGGAAAGAGATGCATTGAAATTCTTTGAGATAAAATATACAAATTTCGCCGAGTGAAAGTGTTGTAAGGGAGAGGTGGGCGAAGTGGCCAAGCTAAGATTTGTGGATTTGTTAAAGGGAAGGGTTTCTCAAATCTTTGGATGTTACATCCCAACTCTTGAATGAGACACTTCAACTTTTAGATGTGACTTCCCAACCTTATGATATCCAAACTATAAGGTTGGGATGTCATGTCCAAAGGTTTGGAAAAATTCTTTCCTTCTTTTAAATTTGGATCTCACATCCAAATCTAGGGTTCTCACATCCATAGTGTTTTCTCAATGCACGAAAATAAATTGTTGTATACTTCAACCAACGAAGTACATAAAACAGAAATTTTTAACAACCAAAAAATTAAGGTTCTAAATTCATTTTCTAAAAAGGAAGCAGATAATTTTCTCTGCCATGGAGGAAGTAGCCAAACAGATTTTATAGTTACAGACACCATCCTTCCAAACAATATTTTTTAAAATAATTCCTCATTTGGTTTCATAGCAATCAATAACCCAAAATTAAGACATTATACCAAACATAAGAATTATTGTAACGTCGGCGCCAGGACATGCCATCAATTTGTGAAATATTAATATTTCTTTGTATTTTCCAAGCCACTGGAATTTAGGTAAACCTCAAGAAAAGACGAATTCTACGAGGAAATGAATGAAGTACGTGCCGAATATAGAACAACGAAAAGGGTGTTTGCGAAGCGCCTAGGTGACGCTCATGGCGGTTCGTCCTCTACGGCGCAGCCTCTGCGTTCCTAGAAGCCAAAGGGGTGACACAAAAAGAGTGTTTGCACGGTGGTGGCGGATGCGTGGTTATTTGCTGATCACGTGACGTCTGGTACAGTATATGTTGGGAGGAGTGAAGCTCCTCAGATATTCTTTACGAGGGAATGTAGAGATCCGTCAGCACTGACATGTGACTGAGCTAAAAATTAGGTCGCGGAGACCAGCTGTTCGTTAGGCTGCTGCGGTAGTCTTAATGAACTCATTACTAGGTGCGAGGGTCGTAACTAGTATCAGTTAGTTGTTGGGGAAAACAACTTATATTTTCGAAGGATCAGATAAACTGAGGGTTTTTACAATTTAGTTGTCTTCAACTATATTTAACCAAGTGTAAACAATGCTCTCTGACAGCATTATTTGTGTAATAACAGATTATTAGATGTATTAATGATTTTGGGAGTTTGTCTCTGTTGTAAATTCAGATTTCTAGTTAATTTGTAATAAATCATTATTTATTGTTATTACACGTTTGTTTGGTTGCTCGGGAAACCGAGCTGGTGGCAGCGACAAAAACTACCATAGGGATTTTGGTATTTATGTGGATCCCGCTTCTACCAAAGAAAAAATAACATCGCATCAGGGTTTGAGGTGTGATGTTACAATGATAAAGAACCCTACACACATGACTTAGAGAGAAGACACGCTAAAGAAAATCTACTTCAAATGACTGAGAACTTATCATGGAACGAATTCAGGACATCCACGGTGGCGTATTCCACTTTGGTGATTCCTGGCTAGATGTAAATTCATTTCATCGACAACCTCCTTATCCACTTCGGATGGGCTAATAATTGGACCTTCTCTACTCATACGCCATGTCGTTGACGTAACAATAATCTTAAAGCTAATTCTTAAATATCTCTTGGTAGAACAATACTACTGTTCAGACAGTTTTTGATGTCGTGTCATTTGAAAAGTGAACCATCTGTGGACTCTATGCTCTTGGAACCAATTGAGTGACACCTCTCGATTGTTGAACTTCTGTGAACAATTTCTTCAAACCTCATAGGTCAATTCAATATTTACGCCACTGAGTTATAAAAAGTGGACGAAATGGTTGGACGTAGTATGACTGACCTAATCAATCACAGACTCGTTTCTTAATCATACTGGAATACACGAGGCTGCATTTCCCCGCCAGAACAATACAGTAACTTCACATTACGTAATATCCACGCCACCGACCCAGATATACAATCGATAGGCCAACCTGTCGATCGACCGATCTATTGCGCCGACAGCGCGCAACCAACACGCAAGCCACGGACAAGTGACCGTCCTCACTTGCCTCAGTGACTCGAACGCTTAACATCATCACTTCCATCATCTGGCGTCATGCCACAACGTCTACGGTCAGATAGCCTAACCACGCCTTCCGGCCGACCAGGATACCGTGACCGTAACAAGCGGTCATATTGCTCCACACATCGCAGTATAGTTGTCCGCGAACTGCACATCAGCTCAAAACCATCCCTTCGACATCGAATCAGCGCCATCCGAGTTGAATCATTGGAGGAACGCATCGTCTCACCTCTTCCCAGTGTCTCACCTGAATCCCAACTTTGTATTATATCAGAAAAAAATGTGTCAGAATTTTCAACTGCATCAAGTCATCAATTCTCCCTTCGTTCTTGATTATATTTTTCGATTATCCATTTATGGGCCTGCAGAATAATTGGTAGCTGAATCGCTTTAATAATAGAAAAAAAATTAAGAATAAGGCTCCATATTGCGTTTAAAACTTTACTATTATTTGAATCCGGCTGAATAAGATCGTGATCCGATCGTTTTGGTACGGATTGACGAGTCATGTCCCATATATTAAATTTTAAAAAATATCTAGAGTACTCTTTGAGCTTTACCTCGATGGTTCAAGAAGCTATCTAAATACACGAAAAGTCAAATTTCGAGAACAAAGACAGACGCACAATTCGAATACACCCAGCATTGCATCCCATCACTCACTTGCACACGTAGAAATTAACATCATTCGTAATGAACCCACACAGGTTACATTCCACTTTTAAATAATCACACTATTAAATAATAACAATACAACAACAACGGCGGGGCGATCCGTGGCGTAGTGCCTAACGCGCTCGCCTTCTACTTCAAACCCGGTCCGATCCAAGTAGAATCCGAGGTGGTGGACGGAGCGGTGTTCGTGGCTGGTTTACTCCGCCTATCATTCCATTGCCCCTGCCTATCATTCCACCACAACTTTCATTCATACATCAGGAAGGGCATCCGGCACCCCTGTAATTTCCCCTACCATGACAAAAAGAGGCATCATACCATCCTTCATCTCCGACCCCTACTAGACAAGGGAAAAAGGAGTTAAGGTTCATTTATTTAATAATAACAACGTATTATCAATTCTATGTGAAAAAGTGACCATACACTGTATCTGTAGGTTTAGCGTTCTTTATCCTTAAACGCCGCTAGTTGACACAAAGGCTCTAATGAACCAGATGTTGGCGAACCCTAAAGCCCCAATAATAATGATAGTAGTAGTTGACACAAACATTCTTGCACAAATTTTCCAGTTAGCATATGTCACAAGATTCCTCGATGGCAAATAACTAGCAATTGTTGTCGAACATTCTCTCCCTCAGTGTTGAAAAGAACACATAATTTGTTTGAATTAATGACATATCACATAACTATCCATGTTGTTTATCATTTATCATCCAGGAAGGTGTTAACGGATCGGAGCACCTTCCGCGCAGAACTTCGAAGAAGAAAAAATGCCGAGACACCTCCTTCAACAAGGAAACGACCTGGTCACGGGGACAGCAGCTGACGGCATCACGTAACCACAAGGTGGCTCCGCATTTATTATCAGTGATTAGCTGCAATTAACAAGAGAATACGACATCNTTCCTTTAACAAGGAAACGACCTGGTCACGGGGACAGCAGCTGACGGCATCACGTAACCACAAGGTGGCTCTGCATTTATTATCAGTGATTAGCTGCAATTAACAAGAGAATACGACATCCGAGTCAGGACGACTGTTGACAAACGCCTCATAGAAAATCCAGATGAGCTTTGACATGACAAGGGAACAGTCAAGAAACAAACGTCCCTCCGCAAACAACAGCTGTGAGTTTAAACTGAAATACCTAGATGATAGTTCACTCACTCAAGACATTCACTCATTGCAACGTAAACTACTTCTGACTGAAGAATTTACAAGAAGCGAGGTTTACGAAATACCTCATGGTTTTTGTAAAAAAATGTAAGTACACATTTAAGATAACTTCCCGATCTAACACGGGCATCTAAAGTGGTAAACAGTGCTCATTTTGAAAAATAGGTGATATTTTGCAAATTTTGCCTCGGATGAAAAACCCAATACGTGTGGAAATAAATAATGGCAAGTCCATAAAAAATATAGATGAAACATTTCTTTAAAATACGATTTACTTCAAGTACAACATTCAGTACTTTAACTTCGGAGAGAGACCTGGAAGAACTTCGTATAGGAAAAAATCTGTAACCCAAATTCTTGCGCTATTTTCCGATATAATAAACATTTTTAATACTAATTAACACTGAATTACTTTGGTAAATGCACTTATGAAAGCATGAGCAAAATGTTTCTATTTTCCTAAGTTTTTGAGCTACTTAGTTCCCTAACAGAAATTTTACGATTATATTCTAGGTGTTCTATGAACCAGACAGGTAATATTTTGAGTTCCAACATGAGGATTCTCCAAATGGAAATTCCTTCAATGGACTAAAAGAAAGGAAGATAATGTTGGAATTTGAATAAGGTAAGCAATCATAATACACAACGGTGAACAACAAACTTTCTATAAATTTTTGATCTTAGTACTTCTTTCTATTACGGAAACTTCGAAAGAAGTGCTGCACATTTCAAAAGAAGTGGTTTCTTTCCTTCCTTCCAGAAATAAACAATTAATAATTAAGTATTTTCAGATAAAATAAACATTAATATGTGTGTCTACTCGTAACAAGACTGTCTCGAATGAAAATATACTGACATTCTAATTTGCTTAAAAACTTCTATCAATTCAACTAGATCTCCTGTTTCTCTTTCTTTACATTGTGAAATTCAACACGAGAGAGAAAGAAGTGATCCCAACACGACGTTTATTCCTCGCAAGATGTTCTCAAATGTTCCAAAGTAAACTGAGTGGGTGCGTTCTGGTTGGAGGAAAGAAAAGGTAGCATGAGAAGATAAAAATTACGAAACATAGTTCAAGAAATTAGGTTAAAAAAATAAGTGTGCGTAGTTTCATTAGCATGCGACTAAATATTCAAAGAAAGAGAACAAAGAAAAGAGGACTTTTCGAAGCCTTCGACCCTGTTTACGTCGATAAGAAGCGAGGTACCATCATTATGACGGAGGAGAATTATCTAGTATTGGCAAGTATCATGGTGCAAACAGCTGGCGCTATCCAGCACTCGGGCCAAAGAGCACTTGGTGACCCCTGGTCAACTTCCCCCATCTAAAAACATCACCCAATTTTGGTTCCTGTTTATCCCTAACAATAAAACTGAAAAGAAACGAGACTATGGTTTCACACCCTCTCATTTTCTCATTGTTAAAAAATTAAATGATCTGGTTTTTAGTTTTTGTCAGTTCCTTTAAGTATTAATAACGCTAAAAGTATTACATCTCATTCACCCTTCCGCTTTTTAAAGGAAAATACTGAAAAGATAATGAAATCGATAAGCTCGAAATGCTTAATGGAATCATTAGAATTTAAATGAAATATTAGATGTGACGCAGGAGACTAATTGGAAGTCAAAATCGATCAAAAATCTTCTAAATAACATTATTCATTAATACAAATCAAATTTCATGGAAATGTACAGGAGGTAACGAGGCGAAGAGAAATAAAAAACAAGAAGAGAGGATTTTGTCAAAATTTGTAACAATGAAAAGTCAATGAAACCGACAAAAATTCAACAAGGAAATGACTTTATTACTGCTGAGATACTGACCAAAGGAAAGACAAAAGAGCACCCGATTCTGTTCTCCTTAAANACTGCCGAGATACTGACCAAAGGAAAGACAAAAGAGCACCCGATTCTGTTCTCCTTAAATGAATAAACTCGTTAGAGATATCGCCTTGAAAAACACATGGGTTTTCCCACTAGATATCCACAGCTTGAGTTTTTCTTTTTTAGTATGAACCCAAACGGTGGATGGTGTCGAACATATTAAACCATCTGTCAAAGGCGCTTCATCGAAATTTATCATTTTTCTACCAATATTCACTTCACACATCACAATTATTGAATATACGTCACATATTTCTCCATGTCCAAGAGCATCTCCATCCTCTTGGAGAAGGATAGGCCTTCATTTACACTAAACATTAAAACATTACCATTTGGCGATGAAATATAACTTCGCTGATTGCATCATCACGGATTCCCGTGAATGTAGTGAGTAATTAACAGTTATCTAAAGCACCTCATGTAACAAAATTTTAGCAGCTGCACGATAAAAATGTGTCATCTATAAGGATCTTGAATGTTCTGGTCGCATCTAACATGTCACTGATTCAGAGTGTCTTATCTTCTTAGCCCTTACAATTCAACAAGTATTCTCAAAACAAGTTAATTAAAAAATTACGCCAATAGTGCGAACACAAAGTAAATATCCAGAGAAAGTGCAACATTTCATACGTGACCTAATTAATAGTACAAAAGAAACAAAGAAAATCTTATGAGTTTCTTTGTTTTTGTTTTTAATTTGACGTAAGCTTCTGTAATCTTTCATTATGTAAGACGATGAACAAGTTCAGTCTATCTCTGGCAGCGGCAGAATCAAGAAGCAGTCTCTTTCTTATAATCAAGTAAGTATTCATTGCTCTTAACTTGATGAATAATTCTTAACACATAAGCATATTACAACAAAAACCAATTAGAAATTGTTTTGCTCAACACAAAATAGTGTTCTACGTATCGAGTGTCCACTCCACAACTTTGAGAATACCTGAACGTAGAAATTACGAATATGTACCTTCATGTCGATGGCAGTGATCACAAGGAAGCGGACCAATTGAGTGACGAAAAGGAATTAAGATGACCGAACTTTGTATCACTATCTATGTAATTTCCATGGACCTAATTTTATTTCCTGACTGTACTCAAGGAACATCTGTGGAAGTATTTTGTGACGCAAATGCTCTGTTAAAAACTATATAAATGAAAGTGTTATACAGAGAAAAACGTTTTCGAATATGTTTGTGCGCGAGATGAATGTTCTGAGTATATATTTATGTGCATTATGAATTTAATGGTATCTCGAGAAGGTGTAACAATCTAGAAATGTATTCGCAAGCCGAAGTGGTGTTCAAAAATTGCTTATTCTTTAATTACATTGCGCTTTTCAATAATTAATTTTTTACAACTTATCTATCTTTTAAAGAAAGAATACAATGAAAATGAAAAACAGAATATGCGAAAAAACTGACTGACTTTTAACTTATTAACGTAATAAAAGCACCATTTGGATATCTATCTTGATTTATTCCCATCTACGGAAATATGGGAGTTTNCAAGAGTTACTGAAAATTCAGAATTACTTTTAGGCACTGCTAATTTTCCAAAGTTACTGTAATTCAAGTTTTCGGCTAACTTAACAGGATTATCAAGAATAGTATAATTATAAAACGGATATGAGAAATTCAGACTACTTATTAACGTAATAAAAGCACCATTTGGATATCTATCTTGATTTATTCCCATCTACGGAAATATGGGAGTTTTGGCGTCAAACGAACATTTGATGGTATAAACTAGAGCATGAGAATCCTGAGAAGAGCAAGTGACAACAAGAGCATTGGCGCAATTGTCGTGAGTTCCTCACGTGAAAGTCAAGGTTCAAAGATATCGCAGAACGGAGGCGGGCCTGGCGTGCTCTCAAAAGAAGCACATAACCGATATTAGCATTTCTTCAAAAGACAACAGCATCCAATAACAATCGCAATAGGTGTGCAATCGCAGAAGAGTTTTTATTTTAATTGCGTAATGTAGTTATTTTCCAAAATGACTATTTCACCCGACGAATCGAAAGTGTAAAAACGGTACGTCATTTTCACAGTTTAATGAACATTACTTTCAGGAAGCAAGTGTTTTTGCTTCATGCAGAAAGAAACGTTAACACTATGAGAAGAGATAACTGCTTCTTTTATTTGAACGATAACGAAAAAGCATGATCATGGTCAAATTCATAAAATAAAGGTAAAGGTTAAAAATCACACCGGATAGCTGCAAGCAAGGTCAAAATGATAAAATAACGATACGACCCAATTTTTGAACAGAAGTAACCAAGTTCATGATAATTTCCAGAGGACCGCTTTCTAAGCACTCAAGAGCACGTGGAGGATGTAGTATTCAAACATCAAATACATCATAAGCTAAAGACACACTTGCGTTTGCGGAGCGATTTTTCCGCCGGTCTGTGTTATCTTATGGGCAGACACACCGAACGAGAGCGGAGCGAGCGCGGAGCGATTTTTCGTCCGCTGCTCGCAGCAGAGAACTCCGCTCATTTCTGCGGTCCGCCGGCGAGGTAGCACGTGTTATCTTATGAGCAAAGACACACCTAGCGGGCGCGAAGCGGAGATCTCCGCTGCTTCCTTCGCGACCTTGTTGCCTGCTGAAAGTCACAAGTGTTGATAGACAGGTATATTGAGAGAAGCGAGGAAGACGGCGGGTGATTTCTTTCACGGTACATCCCTTTAATATCATTTCCTTCAATTTCTAAGGACTGATAACTAATTATATCAATGTTTATATTAATTATTGCAACACTGAGTTATAATATCACAGAGTATTTGTTCTACTGCTTCCTCACTTCTTTATAAAAAAAACTTTTCGCATCCTTTTTAGTGGAGTTCGTTTTTCTGAAACTTTCTTATTTCCGTGTTCTACTATTTTTGACTTCTTCGTGTATTCTTCTGCTTGTATTTTAGTCTTTTGAGATTTTCGTTATGTAATTGTCAAAATTGTTTGCGTTGTTTTAGTTATAAAGAGAGAAATGCGCATTTTCACATTTACATTTTAAAACTTTACTTTTCAATTATTTGTAATTTGTTCCTCAGTTTGAGATCTATGTCGCACTATTTTTGTGAAGTCATTGTGAATCTTTGTGTCGTATTGTGAATTTGCATTGTGTTGTGTTATTGATTGTCAACTTTCTAAAAATCTAATAGAAACTTGTCGAGACGGGAAATTTCAAAATATTGGGTAATTTTGTCTGTACAGTTCGCTTTTAATTATCAAAATTGTATATTAACAATTTTCGAACATATAGCAATATTATATCCTACTCGTTTCATCCCCTCCCATCCAGTACCCAGACCTGTTCACACACCACTCACTGGTAAGCACAGTCGCCCAAAACCACGTAAAGTAGTGCTATCCAGAGATGATACCAACACTTCCACGCAGAAATCAAACGTGCTCATACTAGCTGATTCGCACGGTCGTCAGATGTCCTCCGTATTGCGTGGATTTCTTCCTAGCCAGTTCTCAGTCTCCGGTTTCTTTAAGCCAAACGCTCGTTTGGCTGAAGTTATTCGAGAACTGGACACTTACACTAAAAAACTCACTGAGCGGGACACAGTAATCATCATAGGTGGGCAGAACGATATTAACTTGGGTAGTCATTTCAACGCGTCTGAACGTCTACAGAAACTAAAAATGGCCTCCCTGAACACAAACATAGTGCTCTCTAGCCTGCCTCCACGCTTCAACGTTCTACAAATAAACCACGAAATTAACCTGGCAAACATCTCCCTAAAAC
>NNCF01128779.1:78058-100626 GCA_002313205.1 Laupala kohalensis
GCAGTCGCTGCAGTCGCAGGGTTCCAAAGGCGTCAAGGGCCCTCCGCAGCGAAGGGCGTCTTCAAGGGTCTTCGGGTCGCAAGCGTTGGCCTTCGGGTCGCAAGCGTTGGCCTCCGGCTCACAGCAGTTCGACGCGCCTCCACGTCCACTACAGGGTTTCCGTCGACAGGTAAACAAGACGCATGGACTCAACTCACACATAAATTACTAAAGCAGTTTCAAACCATTTAGTAAGTTCTGGAATTTCCTCAATTACATCCTTCTTTACAGGCAGATACGGAAAGCTCACTTTATTCTATTTTTCTCAAATACCTACTAAACTCGGGAGGGTGAGTGAGATCAATTAAAACTCAACTTACTGCGCTGTAATAATTGTCAATGTAACGCTTCTTTGCTCCTTAATAACACGCGACTGCAAAATTCCTTGTCTCCTCATGGTTTCAAAGGAGCGGGAATACGAATTTCACGAACAGTTCTGTTCTGAATCCTTTCGCCTTTCGACGGACGAATTCTTTTCTATATATATATATATTTGTGATTTAAAGTTCACACGCACGCGCGCGCACACGCATATGTGTGTGTGTGTAAATATTTGCCCGTTAAGTCTTTACCAAATTAATTACATTATATATGGGACGTTAACTGTAGTAGAATTGAAGTACTAGCTGGAAATGGAAGAGGAAACGCAATATGCACTATATCACGGTAAAAATGGATTGTTTTAAATTGAACGCTGCATTTCTAATATCGTTCAGGTGGAAAATTTCTGCAACACTGAGACCGAACTTGGGATTTGTAATGCTCTTATTCTTAAGTACACAATGCTTCGTCAAAAAAAGTTTGTGACTTCCTCGGGTGTTTTATCAATAAGAAATTAATTTACTGAGACCGACACACTAACAAATGTCACTCATCGAAACACAATATTATTGGGGTATGAATAAAAAAATAGTAATAATCCAGAGGATACCTAAATTGAAGGGAAGGCTTCTTCTTTGCACTCATACACAACTTATTCTGAGTTTCACAATGGCGGAAAAGCTTTAGCTTCAAATTTGTCAAAACGGTTTAGTTATGTTGCTATATGAACAACATTTGACAATAATACAGGACATGCATTAATGCAATAGTACNACTTATTCTGAGTTTCACAATGGCGGAAAAGCTTCAGCTTCAAATTTGTCAAAACGGTTTAGTTATGTTGCTATATGAACAACATTTGACAATAATACAGGACATGCATTAATGCAATAGTACAACAGAGTGCAACGGAAAATAGGATTTGTTCAGAATGCAAAATTACAAAACCCATTCTAAGCCCAATTTTACATTCTGAAGTCTGAGGTTTTCACTGTGGACCAATATATTCGAGAAATTAAAAGTATTTCCGATTAATTACGGTCATTCTCCTCTACCCCAATTCGTTTCAGAAGTACCCCAGTAATGTATTGGTCAACAAGTCAAACGAAAGTATAATTTTAAAAAATCTTCAGTAGTATTAATGAAAAAAGAAAATAATTACGGCTAACCAATAGTCCTGCCGACTATGTACGGCACCGACTAACAAGAAATTTTCGTACGTCTTGATAAATAAATAAAATAAAATAAATTTATTGTCAAACAAGCAGTACAAACTGCGTATGACACACGTGGAGTATAATAAACTAATTTACTCTCCGCAAGGAAGCAAGCAAGGGATCATCCCATCAATTCCGATCAAGGGCCCTACGGCAGAGGCGGATTGAAAAATTTCAGCAAAAATTCCTAGATAAGATAAAAAGTTAGCTGCGAGTCAAAATACTAATAGAATGTCAATATGTTTGTAATTTAACGCAAAAAATTTACATGTACAAATATGACTTGACACGTCAAGTTTTGTTCAAAATTGTTCCAATATATGCTAGTGTTTAATTGTTTAACAAATAACTTAATATTCATATTACCACAATTTTAAGATGATTAATTATAACAATTTTAAGTTATACATAATCATATTAAATGGAAGTTACACGATGATCAATAATCAATAATAATGATTAGGAAGTAATTGTTCATAAAATTTGGATTACACACTTGTGTTGTACAATTCTGATGCTACCACTGCCTTTGCGCGCTTCTTTATATATATATATATATATATATATATATATATATATATATATATATATATATATATATATATGATTCCACAAATATTCCTTTACGTGAAATTAATGAGTTTTCCTCCGTTCACGTTATTTTAAAAAATAACCTATAAAAACAAACAAAAAAATTGTACGATTTCCCCTAAAAATCACACAAGTTAGTATTACGTCGTTAATTGGTAATATAAGCACGTAGCCGCATGACTCACTGAGTTATCTCCAGTCTGATAGCAAATCTTCATTCTCGTAGGTTGCGAAGTTGGTGCGTTTTCTGACGACTACGCACGACTAAAAGTCGAATGACTTTGGAGAAAGACAGAATACACGGGTCCTAACGTTCAAAAAATCAATAAATAACACAGAACATTTTATAGAGACGTATAAACATGTTGAAATTCGCTCAGAGCAGTACATAAAATAACAGAGAAAACCGAAAACATTCATTTTCAAGCAAAACACGACACAACACCTTAAGCCCGAACAAAATGCAAGATTTCACTAAACACAATGCAATTGACCGGAAATGTTATATAGAAAAATAATCATGTTAAAAAAATGTCCCTCCCTAGATGGCGAAAAACCTTCCAAGAGACCAGGAAGAGTGGCTGTTAATCTTATCACAAAGTCGAGAGGTGTTCCAAGCGTATCGAACTGAATCGCAACAAGCTTAACTGATTGGTTTTATCACAGACAACAACGCTCACTACTCCACTTGTTATCAGTTAACATCGAATCCCTGATTACTGTTATTGATGGAACTAAAAAAACATTCACCAAGACCAAGTTCAAGAACTCCGATCACGAAGTGTCATTCTAAGTATCACTTCAAAGAAGAAAAACACCGTGTTGGTTTGCAAATCTTAAAACAAAAATTGTAATAAAAAAGTGTTCTTAACATTAATCTATACTTTAAAAAAAAAAATATTGTACCGAACAAATGAGGCTATTTCAAATGCTCAGAATAAAAAGTTAATGTCAGACNAAATGAGGCTATTTCAAATGCTCAGAATAAAAAGTTAATGTCAGACACAACGGTTAACATTTTTCGTAACGACTGGAAAACATTACACAATAAATGTATAAACATTTCTAAAACGAACCATCAAGAACAGTATTCTCAGTTCAACATCGAAAATTATCAAGCACTAAGAAAGAATTCTTAAGAAGTAATTCATGAAAAACTTTCCTCATGGATTATCACAGTAAGTAAACTTTTCTTTATAGAACGAGACGTGTCGATACAAGTTGTCTCTTTCTTCATACAAGAAAACAGAAAAAAAAAACGTAATTCATTCCCGTGCGTCATTGGTGAAGTATTGCAACTATTATCCATTTGCAGAATTATTATCCAGAGTAGTTTTCCATGTCTTCGCTACTATCTGTTTCAATGATACGGCACGAAGATAATTTTTGAGCATGCGAATACAAGTATCATATGTTACATTTTTCATTGGTGAAGTATTGCAACTATTATCCATTAGCAGAATTATTATCCAGAGTAGTTTTCCATGTCTCCGCTACTATCTGTTTCAATGATACGGCACGAAGATAATTTGTGAGCATGCGAATACAAGTACCATATGTTACATTTTTCAAGAGCTACACATGGGCTATTGGCAATTTTGCTATAACATAAACAATACCCTCTGAAATAACCCTCTAGAATATCCAGAGATACTGTCACTCCCACTATTGGATGTTATTGCGACGGACAGCTCCATACAGTTAGGACGAAAATCAAGTACACATAGTTGTCTTATTTTGAAATCCATCAAATTATATTTATTTCAACACTAGTAAAACACCCTTGACAAATTCCCACTTCACTCAATAACAAAAAAATATATCGATGAAAAAAGTCAATAATATAGAATTTACACTACCATTTAGAGCACTGGTAATTTCACAATTAAACATTTATTACATATCAATAGAGACAAAAGTTTTTCAAGATATACTTCTAACTTTTCGAAATAGTTAACACAAAACTCCTTTATAGTTCACTGAAAGTAATAAAAACGTGTAAAAAAATTCATAGTCTCCAAATTTTGGAATTAGAAGTAGAAAGAACAATAATTTACGATTATAAGCTCTCCCATATTGTTTTCGAAGCCACGCACACAAAAATGGCACCTTAAAGTGTACGATCGCGGTTCTTGCCGTGAAATTGTTACGTTTTTGTGAAAGAACTCTACGTGGAAAAAATCCTTACAAAATTTCCCCTAAAAAAGATAATTAATTTTTTTTGCAATAGGGAAAGTTTTCAAAATCACAATCTATGAATTATTTTTCGATAAAGAAATGTCTATTGCATATTAAGGCCTCCATGTACCGATGAATTCGAATTAGTGAATGTACACGACGAAACACCATCTTCAATGGGTATTTGGCCAAAACATCGCTTTTTGAGACCGTAGAAAAGGGCTCGGTCATTCTGTACCACTATTCTCCGCACGTGCCTAGTTAGTGTTAATCAGTATTTGGACTTGAGCCTAAAAGTTAATATGAATCCGGATATTGAACATATGAACATGGTACAGACAAATTTCCTGCGTTATGCGTCGCGAATGAAGAACATCTCTGGAGGCATCTTAAAAATAATGACGTGATACCCCATTCGACCCGTGAGCGAATTCATGAAGATTCCCTTTTGTCCGTCAGGTATTTGCATCATGCGCCGTGGCCATGGGATCCATGCTGGTGGGCTTCTCCTCCGGATACACTTCCCCCGCTCTCGTCTCCATGGCGCACCCCAACAGCACGCTGCAGCTCACACCGCAGCAGGTAAGTCAAATAACAGATAAAGTGTATGTTCAACTTCTAGCTACAGATGAAACCAGAAAGATATAATAGAAGTGAACGCATGATCTGTAAATCAGCGCTGTTCAACTAACGGTCCATGAGTTCTAGCACATTTTATATCAAATTTCCCATCAAAAGTTAAGGGGTGCACAACTTACTGTTGTAAGTGTATGGTGTCAGAATTAATATTCGACGTGACATGACATAACACGGGAGAGCAAACAGAAAATTGTGTTCGGAGTTACACCGTCATGCATTACAACATGAAAACATTTTATTACTATAATAAATATTAAACATACATTTTAAATAAAAAATATACCATTTAATTTTTCCCGCTTTAAATAATATAAAATTATTGATGAGAATTAAAATGTCACGTTACAAATAAATATGACTGATTAGCTTTATTCGTCGAACATTTTGCCGAACTCCATCCAGTGCCGACCCGATTGATCGAAAGTGTATAGAAAATGGTCCGCGGTTCTAACAAGGTAAGATAAGGTGGAAAGCGCTCCCGTGAAAGATACTATAGTCCAAATTTTGTTCCATATTCATTCGGTAGTAAGGTATTGCCAACGACTACTTTCGGAATATAACACATTTTATCCCTTTCCGATACGAACTTAAACACAATTCTTTTAAACAATAACTCCAAATTTATGTGTTCAAACAAGAAAGACTACTCGAAACTTATTCGTCCAGGTGGCATTCAACTATTATCCCTACCATTGCAAGACAAACCAATACCACATGAATGAGCACTAAATCAAAATAATGTTTTTCGACCTAAGATCTATAACCATCCTCGCTCTATGTACCTTCGATAGACTACCCGTCATTTCCTGCAGTATTAATCAAACAAGATGTCGCTTGCGTGTGTTGCATCAGAAAAAGCTCGCGAGGAACAGCGTCGCATTCACGTCCATTCCGAGAATTCCTCTCCTCTGGCACCTCGTCTTTCGCAATTTATTTACACTCCTCTGGAGGATTCGTTGGCGAACATGACGTCGTCCTTGTTATCCGGCATGTTCATCCGCACTACGACGTAGATATGCGACATGTCCATTAAAGCACGTAACACCCCAAGACAATCACGATCCTACAAGAGTTGGCACATAATTCATTAATTTCAATTGATCGTACGTATTCCTTCCAAGTGAACGTCAGTAAGTGGTTCTTCCACGTCAGTATTCAAACATGATATGTGAATAAATTTACTTCATAATGGGAAAACTTATGAAATAAAAATTTCGCAAATGTGAATGTAAAGGTGAAACAAATTAATTAGTATCTATAGTCCACAGGTTCTTTCAATTCAATGTAAAATAGAGTATTCTCACATAAATTTTAATACTCCTCACGTTTTAAGGAACCCCTTACATTATGTAAACTAACCCTTTTACCGCTACAATGCCGAAACGATATGCTTCATTTCAGAGTTCTTCCGACGCGAGTAGTGGTAAACAGGCTTCCGTCAATGTCACCTTGCCGATGTCCTCTGACCCCCACAGATAACAATATTCGGTCAACTCCTACCACTTGATGCACTTAAACCATTACATATAAAGAATAAATCATTCTCAGAAAGCTGCTCCAGAGAATCCAACGACCTCACATGTTTTTTTCAACTTTCTTGGAACAAAAAAAGAAAAGAATATTCAAAGCAAACCGCACTAGCACCTCAGAATAAGTGCGCCCAATAGGCGTATAGAAAGAGTTCGAGTAAGGAAAAAGCTCAAATAATTCGAGTACAGCATCATATTTTACATATCTCTTCTACATTGCATCGGATATATTCAGCTAAGCCTCTTTTTTATCGCGTGAGGTTTTATATTAGGGTTTTATGTTCAACATAAAACCCTAATTCGGCCATTGTACGAAAGAAACGTCCAGAACTAGTTTTGGCAGGTGCGCTTTTTTGTCAGAACTAGTTTTGTGTTTTCAAAATGATAAATAGTTCTGGCAAAATCGTATCGTCTGGCATCACAACAAGAGCGAAGCTTTTAATATTCGAAGCAAGTACCGGAACTAAAGTACTTAGTATTGTTAAAATATTATTTTGATTTAAGAAATATTGGGGAAAATGGCTATTTACCGCGTTTTAGTGTTTCTTATATTCGAATTTGTAGAAATTTTTTAAATTCCAAGTATACTCTTTAACGGATATGATAGAACTATATTTAACTCGATGCACCAAGGCCAAATATTACACTTTCACAAACGGGGATCAAAAGATCTCGCTGTTTCAAGCTAAGGAAGTGAAATGGCATTAAAGATATTATATTCCTAGGTATTTCTAGTTTTTATTCTTTTTCAATGTAATACATTATTTTACAATTTTTATTACAAAATGAGAAGTATTGTGATTATTATGACACAAATCGCTGGTATGAAAGTGACTATCTTACAAATTAATTAAGATGTCTCGGTCTTTGTACGTAAACATTGCTATTTACATATTTAAAAATATTGTGTTTATTATAATTTGTTTTTGTTTTGTTATAAATAAATATTTTTACGACCGGATATTGGCGGTATATTTAGGGTTTCTGAGTGATATCTGCGTGCAAAAGCCGTGCGTTAGTGAGAGATCCCGGTTCATGTTGGCCTCGAGTAGACCTCACCTGCCGAACAAAGATCGCTCGCCATATCGGGCAGATGTGATCGACCGATTGACTTTCTTCTTGATATGCAAAACCCGTCAGACTAGAAGTGTAATGTAGCTTACAATATTAATACTTATTGTTTTGAAATTTCAATATTTACGTTATTCATTAAACATGCAATCATAATTATAAAATACTAGCGCATTAAAATGAGTTCTTTTTAAGTTTATTACCTATGTTATATACCTATGTATTATAACTCGCAGCTAACTTTTTATCTTATCTAGGAACTTTTGCTGAAATTTTTGAATCCGCCTCTGCTTTAGGGCCCTTGATCAGAATTGATGGGATGGTCTCTTGCTTGCTTCCGGAGAGTAAATTAGTTTATTGTCCTCCACGTGGTCATACGCAGTCTGTACTGTTTTTTTGACAATATTTTTTTTTAAATTTATTATGTTCATGGAAACTAAGAGGGCAATCGACTTCGCGTTCCTTCCACAGGAAGCAGAACTATTTAACTGAAAATAGACTAGTTTAAAGTATGACAAATAGTTTCACAAAAGTTTCATTTGATGTTAAATAAAACTACTCTCGTGGTAACGTCAGGATTGCAGTCGTTATGTCACGATATACCTCGCAAGGTCAGCCTTCCGTACTCGTAAATTGTGTGAAAACGCCCAGAAGTGACCAAGCTATTTTTAGTATTAACTCCCAAATGAAAATTCACATTTTTTCCGTAAAAACTGTGTGGTTTTATCACAGAACAAGAAATATTGCAAGCTTCGTTTCTTAATGAAGAGTTTAAAATTGTTGATTTAATATAACAATAATTGCACACAATAACTCCCAACTTATTTTTTAGTAAAATAGGTATTTGTCTACATATTTATTAATTCTCCTTTCTATCTTACTACTTAGAATCAGAAAGAAGCTGGCAAAAATAGTTCTGTAATAAAGGTAATAATAACTGTAAATCATCCAACAAATAGAACTATGTACTAACAAAATTTTACAGTCATTAAATTGAAATATCTCCAGATAACCTGAGTGGGAAACAAGTGGTGGCTTGTATTAGGTAGTTGTTGGTGACGATGTGTAACGTATTATGGTGTTTAGAAAGAATGGATGGTTGTGATGTTATTTTTAGTGTTAATTTAGCCCAGAGGAGATAGAAAGGTCGGTATAAGTTATAAATTCTTTTGCTCTATTTGACCAGAATGCAAAGAACATGACTAGTCAAAGATTTTACATTAATAGAATTTGCAGGTTGAATAGTTATATTTTGAATAAGTCACATGATTAGTTCCAAGTCATGACTCATCTTATTGAAAACTGCACTTCGATATATTTCACTCACAACTTCCGAGTACCTACTCGTGGACGAATATTTGCAACATGTACGTTCAGGTGAAAATTGCGACGGGTCGCGACTCGAATCCGGTACCTTTTGCTAAGCCACAAGTGTCACTTTCGGGTATGTGACGCTGCTCACCGGAACAGGACAGGTGGATGTTGTGTACGGTCTTTGGGAATCAAGACTGGTAGTGCAGTGGTAGCACACCCGCGGTCATAGTAGGAAGTCCCAGGTTCGAAGTCCCTATTCGTCACAATTTTCACCTACACGTAGATATTGCAGTTGGATGAGAGGTATTTCAGGTGAACGTTCTTATGGCACCACCATATACTGACTATATTTTTATTATATATTTAAATTATACACAAAACGAATTTGCAACAACTTTTTTGAAGAGTACATTATTGCAACACGTCCTTTCTTAACCCTTAATGCAATTAACTTCGTGAGCAATGAGCATCAATATTCCATTCACACTCAAAAGAACCGTAACACACGCTGAAAGTGATTACACCGAGAACGATACGCGAATTCAATTATATTTATCGTATTCTTTCATTGAGAAAAAATTTGCTGTATGTTGGAATTAAATAACGTTTACATACAACATAAGGAATATATTTGTTACGTTACGATTACTGAAATGAGTCCTGAATTTTTACATTAAGAATTGACGAAGAAAATAAAACAACGGCAAACGTTTACTTTATAATTATAAATGTACGTGTATTGATTCAGGCTTGAATTTCGGGAAAAGGGGAAACCCTTGAAACAACCGGTGAGCGCAAACAATGAGAAGGTCAATTATATCTACTTAACTTAGTTTGTATACATTATTTTAAAGGAAACAATCTAGCCCGATTTCAAACCAGTCTTTAATTTTATCAACGAAATTAAATTTTCAATATGCCCTCCATCATGCTGGTTTCTTTCCACAATTTCTAAGAGCTCTTGAAAAATGCTTTTTCCCTCTTCAAGAGTCATAGGTGGATAGCATAAGATTTCAGAAGGAACTAAGCATTTATTATTTGAACAAGGAAAATATGCAAGAAAGAAAAACTCTCGTCTTTTTCTTCATTACTTGTTTGCCACTTCAAGTATTTCTTGCATTTATTTTCGACCTTGCAACGTCCTGTGTGCTGTGATCACAAGCCAGGACAATCACGACCACTTCCTTTCGCTCGGGTAATTCCGAAGATTTATTTCCCTTAAACTCAATTTCAGTTTCAAATGGAGAAAATAAACAAATGATACCAACGAGCAGAAATAAGTGGCATTGAGGTTCTCAGAAATCATTTAAGAGTATGATAAACATTATTACACATTATTCAATAGACGTAGGTCGCAATTTAAAACAGAATGCTGACGGCACAAATGATGCCGACTATCATTATGAATGCCCGGGAAGGAAGAATCACGCGGATATCAATGTGCTTCTAAGATCTATTAGCATCCTCTGGCCGCATCTCATATATCGTCTTACGATAACGGTCACAAAAACGGAGTCTCCTTCAGAAAAGTACTTCTACATCAGCAAAAAGCAGAAAACAATCTCTTTCTTTTGAACCATCAGAGCTTCGGTAGGCGGTTAGCATAAAATGTTACAAATCTATACTACTATCGGATTTTTTATTATAGAACCCTCACTTTGAACTGCTGTAGAAGGCACAAAAAATCATAGAAAAAATTAAAGTGTTCTTTAAATCCATCGCGTAATACGAATGTAGCCACCTCAGCTGAGGACGCCATTCAGTGTGGACTATGTGCGCCCGACAACAGCATGACCAGACATCGCCGCTGAGGCACCGCTGGTCGGCAAATGAAAACATAATTCTGTTTATCACTTATTTGTGGTTACATACGTTAAAATTCATTGATCCTGTGGTCACAGTATTTTGTTTCAGGCGACATTATAAATTTTATTCCTTAAAAACGTGCCTGGTCGTTTTTTAGCAATGTTTTCGAAAAAAATGTGAATAACTCGCTATATTTTGCATGTAGAAAATCGAAATGTTTAAATGTTGTCACAAATATACTAGTAATCACTCGCTGAATAAGAATTATTTTTGACACTTTTAGTTTATTGTATAAAAATTAGTAAAGTAAATTAATATCGGGAAAAGCTGTGAAAATTTAACGTTTTTTGAAAGATATTTGCTCTTTTAAAAGTATTACTGATTCTTAGAATTATTTTGTTTATTTAAGTACATGCACAAGAACACGACAAATTTTGTAGTGTAAATTATTTTTTTCTGTGTTTTGTGCCTTCTACAGCAGTTCAAGGTGAGGGATCTATAATAAAAAATCCGATAATAATAACAGTGAGTCCTACGGAATGGTTGCGGCATGAATAACGGAAAAAGTAATCCATGATTTTTTTTTACATTTCAAAGAACTCTTCTTACGAGTTATTACATGTAAACTACGAAGTGTGGGTAATATTGATGAATTACAGTGCAGAAAAACAATTAAAATTGGCTACTAATCAGTAGATGTGAATCTTCACTCGCATGGATGTTGACCATGAAGCTTACTAATTCCCTAGAGTTTGATTGCGTTACGTGATGCGGACAATCCACTGAACGTATAATCTACGAGACCGAAATAATTCGTAATTACGTACATATTAGCATGCAATACTGAAAACTATGTGTATTTTTGCAGGAATTCTTCGTGGGGTTTAATATTTGAAATTAATATAAGTGAAAATTTAATATCACCAAAGTGGAAAAGTATGGATACTAACATATGAATTTACAATGTTAAATAAGAACCCGGGGCAAAATGAGCTAAGACCTGTTGACAAATATTTTAATACCCTCGGTAGGCAAAATATATAATTCACATTACCAATTTTTCTTTGAATGTTAATGAAACTTTTTGTTTGTTTAACAAGAGAAATAAACACATTTTTAATTTTAACGTTTTATTTGTGAATTGTTTTAAAATTTTAAATGTCCAGTAGTTGTTGTTTCAAATTACTTTCCTAATCCCGGACAATGCCAGGTAATTCTGCTAGTATGTTATATTAATTATGTTATGTTGAATGAAAATGGGAGACGGGACAGAGATTCGAACTCGGGACCCTGTATTAGCGCNTAATTTGAGTGATATTACATGTCAAGAACGCAAAAGATTTGAGGATTTTTGTTTCACACAAAATTAGTTTTTCACAACTAAAAAGAGGGATTTACAAATATGATTTGGAAACACTTCTTTACATGACCAGAGAAAAGACCCAAGAATATCCCGAGAGAATGATGTGAAGATTTGTTTGAGACATATAGATATTAAAACTGTGCGATGATAGTATAGAAATTTTCCCGTGAGTATGGGAAGCCAAATTTGATAAGGTACAGTTATCTGATACATTGATATTAAACTCAAATCAGTACACGAATTAATAGGCAAAGAATTACATTTCGCCAACATCCAGGACGATTGGAATACCACCATGCATATTACATTGGTCAGTGTAGTTCCTCCTCCTCCTAGCTTTGCGTGACCTCGGCAAACCATCGTGCCGGGTCGCGTTCAGTCTCACTCAATGGGCTCAATTGGCGTGTAGGACCACACCTCCGGCGCAGACGCCATCGGCGCGCGCCCATTGGCTGAGCTGGCAGCGCGCCCCCAGGCCATCGCTGAGGACTCTGGGGTAGCAGGAGAGCGAAGGGGGCGAATTGCGCACAATGTTTCACGGGTTGCACGTGTTGGAGGCTCATGTTGCGCAAGAACCCCACGCGACACATGTTCTCACGCTAAAGATTGGGCAGTTCCCTCTCCCACTGGGATATGGCGGCACTTCTTTTGATGGCCAATGCGTCATCAAGAGAAGGACGAATCATCTCATTTGATTTGTTTAGAACGTGCACGCGATTCATCACGCAGATTCTCTCCACGACTACAAGTGCAGAGCCATAATATTCCGCACACCCCTAAAAAAATTAAGAATGAAATTTTATATAATCAAGTCTTTAAGTAAAGAAAATAGATTATGTAAAATATATACAGCGGTATTTTACATCGAAGCGAGCGGGTATGACATATATGGAAATGACACTTTGTACTAATGATGCGATGGTGACTGATAAACATATTGCATAAATGAGAGTTCTTTACACAACAATCGATGAATTATCCCTTGTTTCATTTTTTCCTTCGATCCATTACGACCATTCCACACAATCCGGTTTTATGGAATAAATCGTCAAAATAGACAATCAAGCTAGAAAAAGAAACTAAGCTGAAACTTTTAAACATAAATAGCATCGATGGAAACTTTTGGAATTTCATTTGAAATGATTTAAAGATACATATACCATTTTTTAGCCTACTTTTTCCGAAATTCTATGTATTTTGACTATGTGCATACTCTTTCCGTGCGGAGGAAACCAGATGGTGCGAAATGATCCTCATTCAAATCAGAAGTGCTAAAATGTAGAATATTTCATCTCCATGTTCCCTTTTTAATTTCAGGGATCGTGGACGGGCAGTCTCATGCCGCTGGCAGCAGTGCCAGGCGGTGTGGCGGGTGGCTTCTTAATCGAGGCGGTGGGACGCCGCACTACCATCCTTGTCACTGCATTACCCTTCGGTCTCGGTAAGAGCTCGCTTAGCTAACATAGCAATTATGCACTTTTTATCACCCCTTTTTCGATCAGAAATAATATCCCCTTATAATAATTATGCATTCCATAGCAAAACAAGGTCAGTGATTATTATGGCAAATTACAAAGTAATAGCATACAAAAAATTGTAATTGCCTTGAGTTATTCTCCAGAATCTTATTATATATTGATGAAAAAGCTTAGTAGAAATTTCTTTCGACGTAAATACTTCTTACAAGTTTCATGAAGAATTAAACCGTCAAAACTCACATTTTGAGTACAATATTCAAAATTTGGCGGATCAAACAATCACTGCAGAACTTGCAAAGAAAACACAGTTGATTCAGTGCAACACCATTGTGAGATGTTACCAAGTGAATTTAAAGAAATACATTGAACAAAAGATAGTCCCCAAAGCTAAGAACCACAAGCGACTCTTAGTTCTCGTCATTCGAAGCTAGGCAATCTGTATAATCACGCTCTGTACGCTTTAACTTTCACCAAGACTTTAACGGGACACTTTTCGCTCAGGAAATATCGAGTAATTGTAGGATACGTTCCACTTATTACAACATGGACAAAACTCCCAAAACCACGTGGAAATACGAATCCCAATCATCCAATCGGATTCACTCGTTTTCCAACATTCCATACTCTTATTCACTCAAGAAGAAATGCTTTTATGTCGGGTATTTACGATGCCAAAAGCAAGTCAATAGATGGCTTTAAATGACTGGCAGACAATAGTTGGCATCTAATGATTGGCAGATAATAGTTGATATCTAATGATTGGCAGATAATAGTTGGCTTCGTGTGAACACCACTAACTTGATTTTAGAGGCCAATGAGTTGTCCTGCGGAGTAGAATCAACTTTTGACGTTCAAAATCTCCGTCTACACCACTTTCAGCAGCGTTACTTGAGAACCGACGACGTGTTTCAGTTACAACGACTGTATTGGGTGCGCAAATACGCTGCATTGAGTGGACAGATCAATGTCAAATAGAGAAGCCAACTATTGTCTTCCATTCACTGGAAGTCAACTGTCGGCTTGCCAACTGAGAGGAATCGAGAAAACGCGGCATTACATACAGAAAATCTCAAACAATTTTGGTATTTCATGCCATCTTAACAGGGAATCGAATAGTTTGCAATGTAGATTTCATGACATTTTCATGGCATCGAAATGCATTAATGTGGTACCAAAAATTAAAATGTTCATCTTCCATATACTATTCACACTGAAAAGACCTTTCTTGAATTGAATAATAACTCAATTCAAGTCCTTAAGCACAGTCCTCTTCAAGGTTTAATTTGCCCTTCCGGAAGAATAAAACCCATAAGATATCTGCTCATCCCACAATGCAGCCAGAAACATGACATTTCACGTAATTTATCTCAAGCAGTCTCCTCCTTTAAATGTCAAAAGCTATTCATGGGAGAGCGCGTACACATGTCATATTATTTCACCGTGGTGATAACAGAGGCTCGTTTTTTCTCCGGTTTTCCTTCGGGTAGAGGCGGATTTCTTATACAGGTTTTCTAGGCTTTGTCTAGGGGTGTGTTTATTGTAACAATAAATCGTGAATTTAGTGTTATTTCAATTCTTATGATTTTTAAACACTATACTAAGAATAATCTATATTTCGATAATAATTTGTACATGTAATTTTTTTGCGTTAAATTACAAACATTCTATTAACATTATAACTTGCAGCTAACTTTTTATCTTATCTAGGAACTTTTGCTGAAATTTTTGAATCCGCCTCTGCCTTAGGGCCCTTGATCGGAATTGATGGGATGGTCCCTTGCTTGCTTCCGGAGAGTAANGAGAGTAAATTAGTTTATTGTTCTCCACATGGTCATACGCAGTTTGTACTGCTTTTTTGACAATACATTTATTATTATTATACACGTCTATGAAGTCATGATCACATGACAACCTAAGTAACTTTAAAATTACATCAGTTAACATTATAATTTGATCGAATGCAAATCATCATACAAATATTACACAAGTCATAAATTAGAAATGAAATCATTAACCATATTCGGAAAATGTTTGTATTTAACACGGAATTCATAAAATAAAAATAACAAATTCATCATTTGTGGTACGAAATTATAGGGGTAAATATAATTTAAAAATTCACATAATAAATTTCATCTTACGTAATAAATATGATGATAACTTAATAACCTCCTTTTTATGACAAGACGAAGAAATCTTTAACATATACTCATAGACAATCGCGGAGGTCATCCCCAAGGATCTGCAATTTCCCATACGTTTTTATTTACACTGTTTTACTTACTTGCGGCATAGCATANGTGGTACGAAATTATAGGGGTAAATATAATTTAAAAATGCACATAATAAATTTCATCTTACGTAATAAATATGATGTTAACTTAATAACCTCCTTTTTATGACAAGACGAAGAAATCTTTAACATATACTGATAGACAATCGCGGAGGTCATCCCCAAGGATCTGCAATTTCCCATACGTTTTTATTTACACTGTTTTACTTACTTGCGGCATAGCATAAGAAGCATCAACATACCAGCACTAGGTTAGAACTGTATTGAACACTCACCTGCAACAGAGGAAGAAACAAACATAATAAAATTCATTCACTGACCACAATGAAAAATCAATCTCAAATATTGTTAGTAAAAATATGTGTACAACAAGCATCACTTAATGATATAGAGATATTTTAACGTCTAACTCCGCGATACAATGCACAGTGAATGGTTTAATTTAACAACTCCTTTGTCATTTGAGACTTGAAAACTTGCAGAAGCCGTCAATAATAACACGTACAAATTATATACCGAAAAAGGACTGACAGGTATACAAATATTTTCAATGGCATCACAGTGCTCATCATTAATATGATTCGGTTTGAAGTAAAACAACAAGTGAATGAAGCGCAAATTTGTGTTATTCCTTCTGCCCCGCAGCCTGGGCGTTGATCGCAGTTGCGAGCAATGTGCACTTCTTGTACGCGGGTCGCGTCGTCTGTGGCTTCTGCGTGGGCGTTACGTCCCTGTGCCTGCCCGTGTATATGGGTGAGACCATCCAGCCAGAGGTTCGAGGAATGTTGGGGCTCATCTCGACGACGCTCGGAAATTTAGGTAACATCTGTAAACCTCGAGGACTGGAAGATAATTCCTCGATTTAACACCAAAATCTGTCGAAGTTTTTAATATTTGAAATTTATTTCACATTCGTGTTACATGAGATTTGCTCTCCTTACGCACATTATTTTTTTCATCACCACAATCATCATGTAAAAGGCAATTCAACTTATGTTACTAGGATTTTATTTGATTTAGAAATACCGTGTTACGGTTGAAAATCAATTTTGGTTAAGCTTGTTACAGCGCAAGCAAGATCACGAAAATAGTTGAAAAAGGCTCATTCCGGATTTCAATGTTCCATCGGTCTCACTGTTATTTTTTTCTCATACAACAAAATATTACTACTCAAAACATTCATTTGAAATTCTTTTATTATTATTATTGTATTTGTAAATGGGAAATGTAGCGTGCTACTGAAGCGATAGGAGGTAGGAGTTGGGTGGTAGGGGCTATTGTTAGTAGGTGGGCCGGTTAGCTGGATTTAACAACAACTTGGTCCACGTGGAATCTTGGTGATGAGCGACAACACTACCATCTGAGACACCGGTGGGCCTTGAAATTCTTAGATGGTCACGGGCAAGAAAAAAAACACGTGAAAAAAGTGTTTTGAATAACTAACTTGCTCTCTCTTCTTCCACAGAAAAAAATTAAACATTTTTGTGACCATTTTGTTTCCTATTTCTACTTTACAATTTAACTAGATACTAGTAAGTCCGTTGGGTTTCAAAAATCTGGAAAATTTTGATGCATTTCTTTGAGTAGGCATGTTTAATATCTCACGAAGATCTTTCCTTGAGATGTAAGTACTGGAAATGTTTGTGGTGGTTTGGTAGTAATAATAGAAGTATTCCGAATTTAATACGGTACCCATAAGTAGTTGGATAGTCCCTAATTTTTTAAATATTTTTTCCAGTCTGTTGGGCCAAATGTGTGCCACCCAACTGTTCTTCGGTTGCCACATTTATTTACTTTATATGTAAATCTACTCAAAGTATTCACACACACCTAAAAGTCCATCCAGAAGGCACTGCAAGGGGAATGGAGGTAGTGATAATCCATTTGGCAGCAGTGATCCACCCAATCAAAAGGCACTGGAGGCTGCAGGAAAGAGACGAGGATGAGAATCCTGCAGATCAATTTAAATAACTAAGACTGCACAAGCTCTGCTGTGGCAAAGTGTATGGGAGCTCAACATAGACATAGCAATTATGTATGTGCAGAACAAAGATCCGATTCGAGTGCATGCGTATCTGACTCATCTGGCTCTGTGTGCAAATAGTAAATGCCTCACACATGAGAAAATGTAAAGCTCAAGATAAGGATTTTATCGGGTCAAAATAAATAACACCTACATTTACATCCGTTATGCCCGAGCCTGCAAGCATCCTAAGGAGTCTGAGATAACGGTGGAGCGACTTGTTAGCGATGCAAAAGGAAGACATTGTGATTATCGTTGGTGATTTCAACGCCTGGGTAACTGAATTGGGAACAATCACACACATTAAAGGGAATCGGCATGAGTCTCGTAGTCCCACTTGATATGGGTTTGCTCAAAGACGTCATTGCTGTTGATTCACCTAAGATGTGCTTACAGTAAATATTGAAAGCTATAAACGAGAAATAGTCTCAACCTACTGCAGTAGTGCCCGGGTACTGAGGGTAGCCGGCGCTTTCCTTATGAAGTAGTGTGATATCTATAAACCTAGGCCTCCGCGGCCGAGGTCAGTATGAACTTGTCTGTCCGGGACAAACCGCCTCTTAGTGGATACAACCACCAGCGTTTCGGCCATCATGCTGTGGCCTTCTTCAGGGCAATGTCACAGTCGTACAGACCGAAGTCGCAGTTGTACTCTGCGCGGTCGAACGAGTCACGCGTCGATTATGTAGGTTCGGTTGGGGCATCATCCTCATTGGCCGAGCGCGACGGCCAATCAGCGCTGGCCGGAGCGGGACCGGGTGGGGCGGGTGTGGGGTCACTCTGCGCTTGGCGCCCGAGCGCGGTCGAACGTTCAGGGGGAGTTAGTGTCCAACTCCAGGCGGTGCTCAGGTCATGATCAACATTAAGATTGTTCGGTGCCCTGGCAATCTCTATGGCTTCTTTGATTCGTCTGGGCCACCGACGATCCTCCTCAGTAATAATACGAGTGCCGTCAAAATTAAAGTCATGTCCTGCTTCGATCGCGTGCATAGTCACGGCTGATTTGGTTGTCCTACCGTACTTGAAATGTCGAATGTGTTCCCTCATAATCTCTTCCAATGTTCGTCCGGTTTCCCCTATATATTCGCGACCGCAACTACAAGGTATGGAATATATAACAGCCGACGCCAGAGGGGGTAACTTGTCTTTAACTTTGACAAGTGATTTACCCAACGTTTCAGGTGCGCTGTAGACAGCCGTATATCATGCTTCTTCAGAATTTTACCAACCTTGTAAGTTACTCTTTCAACACATGGGAGTAAAGCGATTCTGGAGAACTCACGATTTTCTACATCCTCCGTACAAACGTTATGGATAGGTTTAAGGGCATTGTTTATGGCTTTGTTGTTGTAGCCATTATGGCGGAATGTATCACGCTAAAGTCTCAATTCCTGGTCTAAACTCTCTTTGTCACACACTTTTCTTGCTCGGGTGACTAATGTTTTTAACACACCACGTTTGATTGCTGGATGATGGTGTGACTCAGCATTGAAGTAACGGTTTGTGTGAGTTGGCTTGCGGAACACGCCAAGTGCAAGAGAGCCATCATCCTTCCGTTTCACGAGCTCATCTAAGAACGGTAACTGTCCATCTGATTCAACCTCCATAGTAAACTTGATGTTAGTATGTCCTTAGTAGATGTACTTCAAGAACCTGTCGAGGTTTTCACGTCCATGTTGGCAGATGACGAAAGTGTCATCCACGTATCGTGTCAACCATAAAAAATTCTAAGCACTTTTTAGATGTTCTGAGTGAGATAACTCGTGACGAGGAACTAAGGGTGAGTTTAGATGTTATTTCACTCTTCACGAAGGTTCCGATCCGTGAAACACTGAACGTCATAGAACAACAGCTCGGACAGCGAGGCTTACCGTGGGAGTGGGCCAACTAACTGAAATTTGCCTTAACTCCACTTTTTTTCAGTTTGACGGTAAACTTTACTCCCAAATAGGAGGAGTTGCTATGGGTTCACCCCTTTCTCCTGTAATTGCTAACACCTTCATGGGAGCGTTCGAAAATGAGGGTATCGATGATGCTTTATTAAAATGTAGAGCCTGGTTGCGATACGTGGATGCCACTTTCGTATTTATTCCATATCTTATAGTTGCAGTCGCGAATATATTGGGGAAACCGGACGAACTGTGGAAGAGATAATGAGGGAACACATTCAACATTTTACTTACGATAGGACAACCAAATCAGCCGTGACCATGCACGCGATCGAAGCAGGACATGACTTTAATTTTGACGGTACGCGTATTACTACTAAGGAGGATCGTTGGTGGCTCAGACGAATCAAAGAAGCCATAGAGATTGCCAGGACACCGAACAATCTTAATGTTGATCATGGCTTGATCCTAAGCAGCGCCTGAAGTTGGGCACTAACCCCCACCCCCCAACCGAACCTATATAACCGACGCGTGACCCGTTCGACCTCGCACAGTACGATTGCGACTTAGGTCTGTATGACTGTGACATTGCCCTGAAGGCCACATCATGATGGCCGAAACGTTGGTAGTTGTATCTACTAAGAGGCGGTTTGTCCCGGACAGACAAGTTCATAGTATGATATCGTTGCTCCCATCGAACTGCTGACGGATGAGCGGTAGAGAAACTTCAGTAGACAACGCGAAAACACCGAGGTACTGTATAGAGCTTCGGTAGCTGATGAAAGAGACACGACAATGGCCAAATGACTGAATCGTAAGGATAGTTTGATGGACATACAGATTCATCCCAAACATTAGAGAGAGAACCAACAGACGTCATGGTGAAATAGACAACTACCTCATTCAAATACTAATTGGCCAAGGTTGTTTTCGGTTGCTTCAGTTCTGGATATAATTGAATGAAGAACTGCACAGAAGAACTGTACTGAAGTTAATTTGATGTACTGAAGTTGTACAGGATGCAGAGCGCGTATTATTCGTACGCTCTTACTAACAGGACGAGAGAGTGAAGGTGAATAGACTCGAGGTCGAAAGTCCTGAGTCTGAAGGTAATTATCCTTATGCTAGGCAAGGGAGAGGCGTGGGTGGCAATAACCAACTACTCGGTCTTCGTAATTCGATCCCTGAAGATACAGGATGAGGAAAGAAGACCCAGCTATTAGAGGATTAGGCCAGGTGCCAGATAACTCAGTTCATGAAGTAAGAGTAGATGGCGCTCCCGAGGAAAGTGTGACGGTGTACGAGTAGAGGCAATTGGTTTTAGTGGATTGAAATCCCATACGTCTATTGGTACGGGTCATAATACGACGTTTGAAGATTTCCACCTGTCCTCGTACACACACACACTCAGAGATAATTTTCCTTCTCTACAGAGTACAGCTACACACGGGTATAGCGAGTAGAAGTTTTCTTGACTGGTTTCGGGGTAGATCCAAATGAAAATTGTTGAAATTATTTGAGTCTAAACGTCTCTTCAAACAAAATTTTACCAATGAACTTGCCTTACATTTCATATAGTGAAATTATAATTATTTTTCTGAATTTGTACACAGGCGTTTAGGGGGAATGTTGGCAAAAATGTGTACAAGAAGGAGAACTTCATTTCACAGATCTTCAAATGAGGTGTTAAGTAATTCCGTTTTCCCTCTCGCTTGTTTAAAAAGACGCAATTAAATACTTTTACAGTTGCTCTTGTCATGGAAAATAAATAACTTCACACGTTAATTTCAGGAGTCTTCGGAAAACAAAATGTACCCAAAAATTGCATTGTGATTACAACGACTCGGCGGGTACTGTTCATTTCCCCTCTGTCACTCTGCAACCATTTTAATAAAATATATTTTTAAGTTTTGACCTTCGGAGAGCAACAATGCCATAATTTTGAATTTAAAATCCTTGTTTAATTTTACTGTGAATTAAGTCAGCAAATTAATATTTGCTGCGTGTGTTTCATTACAGGAATTCTGGCGGTGTTCGTAGGTGGCAAGTTTCTCGACTGGCGAATGTTGGCTGGTTTGGGAGCAGCGCTGTGCGTGCCTTACTGCGCCTGCACATTCTTCACGCCAGAAACGCCACATTGGTATCTTTCGAAAGGTGAGTGGAAATCAACATATCAATAAACCACTCAATTCACATTATCTGAAATACTTTCCATGCGCGAACGAGGGGTTTTCCATATTCTCTTCGAAGTACTCACTTTACTCTGGGAAAAATCCTCAAAGGTACAATAATCAGAGACTTGAGTAAGCGCTACTTCAATCACAAAACGACAATGACAAAAAAAGCATAACTATACTTTTTGTAGGTCAAAATGGTTTCATTCTCAAAAAGTATCGCTACACGTATCTTCAGCAATTCGTTAATTACTTTCCTTGGACATCACGTAGCGAATTGAAGAATCGTCGGTTAATTCTGGAGAGAAGTTTATCTCCACACAACAAGCTTCATTTCTTTTTTCATTCAAATGTATATAAATATGAATATGTTCGGAAATTACAACATATTTCTTTCAATGTTCTTAATACAAAGTTTAGGAGAATAAACTGTTTCTTTCCTTGTGTCCTTCGAAAAGGGTGTTAATAAAGTGTATAATAAGTAATGTGAAAGGCGCTAGTGTCGTTTGCAAATGAAATGAAAAGTGAAGTAAAGGAAATCGAAGGGGAAATTTACTTTATCTATAAATTAAATTTACCAATGTGCAGTATATCACTTCAATTCGTTCCATTCCTTAGATCCATACACGTATATTACACATGT
>NNCF01128780.1:4604-16383 GCA_002313205.1 Laupala kohalensis
TAAATTTTAATTTTCCTAGTAGTAAAGAAAAAAAATGTATATTTAGAGGAAATTCAGCAACCAGTTGTGAGCTCGTGTACGTGGAGTCAAGAAAATTATTGTCGAAATATCGTAGAACGAAAATTAAAATCAAATGATAATCCGTCATCTTCAAAACATTCTTGCCTTACCACTCGAACATGCTCAAAAGGTTATTTCTCCTTACTTGTCACGAAGCGGAGTATATACCCTTCTGCTCATAAATGCATCTAGAGGATGATAAATAATTACTCACTTACGAAACCGTACAATGTTCCAAAGGAGCAAGACTGTCAAAGTATATTTCATGTTTGGCCATCGGAAAAGCGTTCTCCCTGACAAATTATAGCGGCTCTCTGCTGTCAAAGCGTTGACAATGACTCTGAAGAACTTTTCGAATACCCAGTACCGATTTATTTCGTTTAATGCGCGCTGAAATGCACAAGCCGTACGTTCCATAGCTCATAAGTGGGTTAAACTTCAATAAAATAATAAATTATGATTTTAAATGAAAATGTTAAAGAATGTAAAGAATAAAACAAATTACAAAAGTACACGAAATATCATATAATTATTTTAATCTTTTCAAATAACATACTTTATGTGTGTCCAAAACGCGTTCATTATTTTACACTCATATTCAGGTACAATTTTTTAATTTTTTTCTTCTTCCACACAACATTCAAACTACTCATTATCCTTTATTTAAAGTTATATATACGTTAAAATAACTGTCTAATTGAAAGTGAACAAAATTTTTATATAAAATATATTCTCAAAAGTCATGTTTAGTGGGTTATGAATTTAATCTGCTTTCTTTTCAAAATCCAGATGTTCTTAGAGTAAATTAGGCAAGTTTCTTCATCATTTCACTGTGACTTTAAATAAAAATAACTACTTTAATTTAATTCCAGTCATTAAATCCGAATGTCTCAGTGTTCTAAATATATCTTTCCATTCAATGGGACTTTATTACACATTTTATGTCACAAATAAATACTTGTGTAATTAAAGTGGGACTGAGGACCCATGTATGCATGTTTAATTGTTTGATGTTTAACCCCGCGCCTGTGCACACTGTACTCCGACGTTCAATAAATTTTCCAGGTGCTTGGTCAATATTATTAAAGTTTTTTCTGTTATTTTTTATGTAATGGGTAAACATTTGTAGTAATTCTTCGAGTAAAATATTAATGAATAAAAAAAATCATTTATAAAACATAAAATTAAATGAAAACGGAAAATTATATAGCACAAAAAGATCAACAAAATAAATTTTAAAATGGGTTATACAAAATGTTAAAAATTACAAATACAGTAGTTATCATATAATTTTCTGAATATTGTGAACATGTAAATATTATGAGAACTAGTCGGTTATTTAGTATAAATAACTAGTGAACAAATAAGTGCACCAGTTCTGCGAGTAGGTAACTATGTTTATTTCTGCAGGAATGCAAATAGAAAATTTTCTGGTTTGTAATTTTCTGGTTAATAACAAGTAAAAGTAAAGAAAACGAATCTATCAAATTTAGCGTGCTAAAGAAATACAATAAGGCGACTAGAATATTGCTCACTAGATCAATGCCACATGAATTATAAACTAAACTAACTATGTAGCATATAATATTTTCAGACTGTAATAATTTCTAGAGATGCCTCATAAAACCAATCTCATTAATTATTGAATCAAACTTTCTTTGCCTGATGGTGTCCCATAGTGCTGGTCAAAATGTTGTATAGATTTTTTAATCGATATTGAATCCATTCTGTGATATAAGGTCGTTTTATTCAATAATTATAGTTCTACAGACGTAATTACATTATGTATCTCATTAAATCAAAATTCCTTCAATAAAACGAAAGTCTCCACACGACGCGTTCAAAAGGAGATGGGAAGCGGAACCGCGCAGCATTTATTAAATTAATGTCCGACCTCCAGCAAACACACACACACACATCCACGATGCCAAAAGGCACATCAGCACAGAGTATAAACAAAAGTAGCTCACACCACATGTTGACACGGTGAGTGCAGTCCCACAATGGACGCCGGATTCCGAAAAGGTTTTCGCACGAAGCGTCTCCTCCACAATTCCACGGAAGAGAGATAACAGTCGCGCAGAACATGCGACGCTAAATCTCCTATTCACTCACCTGAAAAAAATAAAACGAGAAAGAAAATGAAGAATTATTAAGAGTGAGAGTCACAAAAGAAGAGGAAAAGAGCTGTGCTGGGCAGATCCAAGCGCCCAGCTCGCCTCATTTATTTTACGGGCGTTTGTGAAAGCTCTCTGTTGTACGGTTGGAATGGAGTAGGATGAGACCAAGGAAACGGTGGATTGAAAGTTTGGTTGAGTTCATTCACTACGTATCAAATTTCAAAATTGAAAAGACTAATGGATAAAGGAAGAAAGTCAATGAATAATCGATTTCTGTGAAATATTCCCGTACTTTTAATTATCGAAAGCCATGAATCCGTTCCAAAAAATGGGGTATGACTTAAAAATACATGAGAACATCGATTTCAAATAATGTTTCCACATAAATATTCGTAAAAATAGTAATAAATTATAAATTATTATTGAATTGTAAATATACGTTTATAAAGTCAATAAATAATTGAAGATTGTAATATAATAAACGTAATTACAATAATGTAAATAATGTAGTTAATGTTGTATAATATTAAATACAGGACTTGTAATTAATTACACTCCACAGTCTATGAAATAATATTGAGTAAACTAACAACTTTCATTGAAACATTAAATATATATGTCGTATGAGACAAGTAATTTACGATAATTTAGGTTAATTCGCTAATATAAGAAATGTATAAATTCTTTTTGTTTCAAAACATTAATTTTGACCAGCATTTATCTGTTTCTCGTCGAAATCAATTCCCATTTCATTTATGCTATTTATATTGGAGAGGCCATTTTTAATTACCAAGCTACCTCATCCCGAGGTTCATGTTCGTTTAAATTAATATTGAGATAATTTGAGTAAGCAAATTTAAAACCCCCTTCCTACACTTCTACCTCCTTTTTACTATTTTCACTGAAGTCATGTAACAAGAAATTATTATGACGAATACTAGCAGAACTATCCGTCGTTGCCCGGGATTTGAAAATAAACTAAAAACAATCATTACTGGACGTCCTGGTATTAAAACAAATTCCAACACATCGGATGTTTGTGGCTAATTTTCCCATAATTCTCTACTTTCATGATACTAAAATTTCACTTTTGTTTATTTCAAACATAAAATACCTCTAAGAAAAACTACAAAATTCACACAGTTTTCAGTATCGTTTGGTAATATGTAAGTAATTACGAATTATTTTAAAATTCAGACAGAAGGAAAATACACTATACACCACCTATGCTACATTCAGAACAATTAATAAATAAAGTACATTATTATAACCTCTGTTTTCTACTAAATTCTCTTCAAATTAGGTTATGTAACTGTTTTCTTCGAAGCCTTGATTTAATCTTGGATTATATGCAATCGAACTCTGGTGAACACATTGTAAGCTTCATAGTCAACAGTCGTGCGAGAATTTACATCCACTGATTAGCAGACAATTTTAATTGTTTTTCTTCTCTTGTAAATATCCAATGTTAATCATAATTTGCATTTTAGTTGCAGTAACCCTTAAAAGTTGTCCTTTGAAATATCAAATAGTTTCATCAATTCCTTTTTCCGATCTCCATTCCACAGACATTCCATAAAATTCCAGAGACAAAAGATATACTGCCTTACAGGCCGTGTAGTTGTCTTGCGGTTAATGTTGATATGAATTAATCTCAAAGGTGGACAAACATTGGGGGAAGAACAGCTCATTGGGGACAACTTATGTGTCACCGTGGATCAATATTAAAATATTTCCTCATAAATGTTCAAACATGCATTGAGAGTACAAATTTGGATGTGAGATTTAAATGCACAGATATAAACAGATTTTTCCAAATGTTTGGATGTAGCATCGAAACATTGGAAAGTTAAATCCTAAGATTATAGTATCCGAGTTACAGGTTTGAAGAAATCTTTTCTTTTATTCTTTTTTTTGAGGGGTGGGGTTCATTTTGATGTAATATCTAAACTACTGCTCATATCTAACGTTTTCGCATTGTGAATATTACATTGATGGAAACTAACACTATTTAAAATTAGCGTATTATTCTAGAGAGCAATGAACAATCCATATGTACTATTCATCAGTAACAATGAACATCCCATATTAAAACAAGCACAAACCTTGGTATAGGCTAGTGATTAAAATACTCGCCTACACCGATGGTGACAGTCATTCAAAACCCGAATAGAATTTGAGGTGGTGGACAAATCGGGATACCGGTAGATTTTTCTGGAATAATTCTTGAATTAATCCAGAAGTAAACATGAAACTTATTTCATCTATCTTAATACACTTAAACCAACAATTGCTGTATAAGTGGATGTATACCTCGAAAACAAAGAATTTTCACCAAAATCGGTATATAAGGGGATTTTTACCCCAGGAATCAAGTGGGCTAGGTACCGATTTGGTGAAAATTCGCGTTTTCCGGAAATATGCATACCAAAAATAAATATGTAGGTAAAGTATACATGGGTGGCAGCACTGCAGCATACGACGAACAAAAAACCGGCAGCGTGCGCATTCAAGACCTTCACATGCCCCTACTCCATGCATCACTGTTCTACATATTTATTCTCCACTGTACTCCATGCATCACTTTGTGAAACTTACACTGTACTCCATGCATCACTTTGTGAAACTGCTTTGCCATGCTAACATTATTTGAAGTGAAATGACTGTTCTTAACTTTTCTTGATCTTCAGTTATAATTTCATACGTATTGATTTCATTCTTTTTTAAATAGTTTAAGAGATTTTGGTTGGTAATCATACATCCATTATAAAAAAAGCGCTCTCAATATTCGCGTCGAAAGAAGATTCAAAACCGGGGACATAAGAGCATTATAATTTAATGAAAAATATGAATTTATTTATTGGGTATGGAGAATAAATTTTATTGCAACTTGTATCCTATAAATAAATTCATACGCACTGAATAAGTAAACCATGGTTTTAATCCCTTCACGAAAAATATTTTTTTGATTGCATTTTGTCGTGATCATGATATGCGTGGTCATACATCGGTACTATAACAAACGCGTTTTACGATTGCTTGAAAATCATATGACAATTTCGTGAGCCATCCGAGCGAAGTTCGGTCATCCAGATATTCTCAATTTTTTATACGAAGAACGAAGTAGTAAATGTTTTGTTTTTTTTTCAACATCTTTTTTCAAACTTGATGAAATTTTCCACACTGGACATTCTAATTATGAGGATCAACACAGTATACTTATTTCGAAAACTCACTCCTATCTCCTATCTCACTTCTTTTCCACCATTTAATGTAGAATTTTAGTGTCTCTTAATAACCTTCTGCACCCCTTACGTCCCCAACAGAAGTACTTTTGGAATCCCGATGGAGTCAGTCACATTCAGCAACCGCAGACGGAGAGTCGGAAGATTCGTATGTAACACTCGAAAAAGACCGATACGCGTTGAGTCTATAGTTAAAGGGATCTAAGGTGAATATTGACACTTCTATATAACCAATTTATGTTCCCGGACAAAGCAGTTCATTCAGATAGTAATATCATTTAATCAATACATAATATTTCGGAAGTATATCCGATATTATGATAGTAAGCTAGTCTTATCCACAAGTTCATTCAAGTTTTCTTTGACCATCCGAAATTAACTGAGGAATTCGAGAACAATGTGTTGTAGTCCAAAGTACAATAGTCCAGTTCCTTCCTCTAAACTCTTCCTGTATCCTCCTCCAAAAGGAACCAAACTGATCCCCCCACATCAGCAGGGAGAGCGTGTTTTAAATGGCGCCCAATAACTCTTTACGACAAGCCGTTAACTGAAAGCAGTTTAGAAGTGTACCGTTCCACCATTGCCAACAGTATTTATCTCCTCCATGATTACCAACTTTCATTACAAGCATCACCACCAGCAGTGTTGACACTTGACAACAATGTTAGTATCCTCATCAATCATTTCAAGACTTAAAATTTATTTTTATTAATGCTCGTACCTCATTTTTCATCGACATGAACATAGAAAAGTTTTCTCTTATCTTCAAATATCTTGCAAATATCACCGCAAAAAATTACAATATCATTGCGATTTGACATATTTATACTTTTATTTATATTATATTACAATATTACTATATTTCAATAATGATATTACAATTTTTGTGTAATAGTGATCCTTTTTTTCAGTGAATTGCACTGAATTTAATTTTTACGTTTTTCCAATGCGAAGTTAGGAATATTTATTTTATGAGATTTAGGACTCACATGTTTTCAAATATTTTAAATCAAGTATTCGAATTCTGAATTGTCAGTATTTTTTCTCGATGAGCTAACTTATTATTATATATATTCACAAAATTCTCAAATTATCTCGGATTATATTTATAAAATTCATCAACAGTTTACTAGGCTTATTTATTTTTCTGAGATAAATAATATTTATAGTTTTACTTTTGTAGTGAAACTAAAGCGTTATTATTTACCTTCATCTTCAAAATATCAGTACCCAATAAGCACTATACCCAATACACAGTTACGAAGTTAATATGATAATATTTTATCATTTTAAAACGGTAAGAGTTTTATCAAATAAATTAACAACTTTTTTATATTTGTTCTTGTGAAATGATTTCTCATTTCCACGTCTCATACTAGCGCTAATAGTCCGTGATCATGTCTAAATTAAGGACAATTTCGAAGAAATCAATCGTTTCATCCAAAATTTAATATCACTTTCATCGACGTTTTAAAAATGTAGTAAAACGACAGGAACTAAATTATTAATACAACTTTGATTACACACTTTTTTGTATTTCCTCTATATATTGCACGCCTTTGATAACCCCTTTTGAAAAAGAAACGAATAACTTTGTCATGTTCCTTCCGAACCTCGAACCAGTTTTTCTTCAGCCTTTCAACGCAGATAACACCCTCTGAATTACTTTCTTCCAATCGGCTGCCAACGCAGTTCTCCTTTGAGCAACACGGCCTACGAAACACGTAACACAGAAGAAGGAAGGGAAAAAGAAGAAGTCCCTACAAAAAAAGTAGGCATCGAAAAGAGCCAACATTCTTCCAGTAGATGAAGCAATGAATATTACAAGACCCCATGTTGTTATTTATACGTCCTCTCCAAATGCAGAGGGCTCTTTTGTGTACGGAGACGACTCTCACACCTGAATGAATTCCATCGAAATGGTCTGATTGAGCAGCTCAATATTGCTTGTCTAGACACGGTTAGCACACACAATTTGGAGTAAAAAGAGAAAGAAAAGACACAGATTCCTATAGTTTTCATCAGTCGTATACATTAAAACTACAATGGTTGTTTGGATGACACCGGTTAAGGGAAGCATTTATTTAAAAATCACTATAGACTATGAACATTGTCCACGAATATGACTTATATTTAACTTGACAAATTCCTATAATCAATTAAAGTTACATGTTAAATCATTGGGAAACTTTTGTGGGTTCAAATAATTCGAAATATCTAAGTAGGGCAACGGATTAAATGGAATTAATCCCATTAAATAAAGACTCTGATGATGCAAAAATTTACGACTCTTAAAGTGTGACAAAAATACTTTAAAAATACATGATCTAAGAATTTGTCATGAATCACACTAAACATCTAGTTACATACAAATTCCTAACCTTAGTATCAACGATAAAACACTAATTTGCTTCAGGTAAAAAAAAGCGTGAGAAATTCAAATTNATATATAATTATTATACATTTCAGTTTACCAATTTTTTAAAATCAAAACAAGAAGTTTAATTGAAAGAATTTGTGCTTTCAACTTCGACGCGACAAATAAGGATGTTTTATTCAAAAAAATCAATTTTATATAATTAATAATAAAAAATATGTTTTATATAATGTACTATACTTGAAATATTTTAATCAAAACTGTATACATATGATAATTGGTACATTTTATAGGCATCTGAAGAAATCGTTCCTCATGTTTTAGAATGCAGCTGTTGAGGAATGAAAAAAAAACCCACTGTCTATCGTGTCTCATTCCCGAGAAGAAATTGTTTCAGTATTTTAAAAACTAAAGAATACACATGTAATCCAGTTTTTTACGTAGAGTTCTGGGAATTTCTGTGCATCTATAAACTACTGATTCATTCCACCAAATTCATTAAGAGGCTATTTTAACATAATGTACACTACTGATAACATAAAGGGGCTCATTTATTTTTCTAAGTCTCACGCTCTGACCAGTTTTGTATCTGTTAGGTTTGCAACGGCTCTCTCCTCTTGCTTTTCCTTCGGCAGGAGAAGTTTCGTTCGACCAATCGTAGGTCGATTTGAAACGGCGCCCATATTTGGAAGACTAACAGTACCGCTGATAAATCGTAACGAGATAAAATGTTTAATTACACCCCTATTAAGGAAATATTTTGTATTTTTATATTATACACATTTTGGACTTCTCTAACAAAAATATTCTGTGTATTCTTGACTTCAATAAACTTTACCATCTATATTTAAACGACATCTCGAGATTCGTTGTCTCGCAAGGTCTTCATAGGCAATGTAAACGATATTAGACTTTCTGTAAAATACGTTAGCGTAATACTGTGATGAAATATAGTTTTTAACAGAATTTGAATATAATTGCAAGATATCGTATGGAATTGGTATAATTCGAATCACAAATTACTTATAAATATTCCTATAATTTCTTATATTTATACAGTGAAGTAAAGAAATCAAATCTCATTGCCTACAAATGATGTGTATTGTCGAAAGAAATTTCATATAATTTGCGATTCTCTTACGTTTTTCATATATGTGAAAAAGAAATAAATAAATATAGAAAAGGTTTGTCTCAAATATGAACTAATAACACAAAAGTTTAATTCTCGAGTTATAAATAATATAAAACTACTTAAGGAACAAATAAATTACATCTTCTAGTGACATATTTATCCACGATATAATAATTTGGTAGTAATCGTGCAACCTAAAAAAAGAATCAGAGATCAATAATACGAAAACCTCGCTACAGATATGAATTAAAAAAAAGACAAAACCCTTTTATTTATTCCAATCAAATTGAAATGTATTAACTCATATTAATACCATAGGTTCTTTTCTTTATCTTTCTTCCTATTTCTTTCTTTCCTTCTTTCTTTCTTTCCCTCACTGTTCTCTATCGTTGTTTTACTTTTTCTCTCTATCTTTCCTTCTTTCTCTCTCTCCTCACGTGTATTGTCTAACGTAATTTCACATAATTTGTGATTCTTTTATTTTTTCATATATGTCAAAAGAAATTAAATAAATATAGAAAACGTTTGTGTAAAATATGAAATTATAACACAAAAATTGATTTCTCGTGTTATACATCACATTAAACCACTCAAGGAACTAATGAATTACATGTTCTAAAAATACAATGATCTATAATATAACACTGGTTGTAATCGTGCAGCATATAAAATCGTGTTCCAAGATTAATATTACAAAAAACGTGTTTTAGATTACAACAAATATAACTAAAACTGAAATCTCTTTCATTAATTTATTCAAATGAAATTGTGAAATACAACAACAGATTCTTGTTTTCTTTCTTTGTTCCTACTTCTCTCTTTCTCCCTCTCCCTCTCTCTCTCTCTCTCTTTCTCTTCACCGTCACTGGATGTGAATTCGCGACTAAAGACGTTCGTGTGGGTGGGAGATTCCAAATACAATGAGAAACATGAGATGCACACTATCTTCTATTCTCCTTTACAAATAACATAAAAATGACATATCTACAAACACACTCTTTGGATTCTCACCATTGGTAAACGAAAAAGTACGCGATGTGAGTGGAAATTATTTCACTGCATCTATACCAAACTTTACCGATAATGCGGATTAAACATATACTAATTACACTATGAATACAGTATATTTAAGAAAAATAAAATAGTTGGAACAGTTTTTGAATTTTTTTCATGAGTATACTTTAACCTTCAAATGAAGTAGTATTTGCGTTCAAGTAAAGCAAAAGTTTAAATCACCTGCGCAAATACACTCTCTTTCTAGGTATTCCTGATTGAAATTATTTTTTTCATCTACGACTATAAGAAGAAAGGTTTGAAATACCTTATCTGATCAGACGGCCTCGTGTTACTCTGCAGAGGGAGAATTTCAGTTTATGGGGCTTAGTAAAATTGGACGATGCGATTGCTATTTTATTGCTACGAAAACTGTTAGTTTAAATTAATAGAGCATATACCTTTTTCTTTAGTAAACATTGTTCTCCAAATTTCTCCAAATCACAGAAATTATTTCATAGAAACTTTGTCGTCTCGTTAAATTGACATCATCTTCAGAATTATTTTAATAATTCTGCATAACATCATTATTTAGTATACCTTGTTGAAATAAAATTATTTTAACTGCGTCTGTACGTAGTGTTACCAATATCTTATCTTATCTGATCAGATAAGCCCGTATTTCTCTGTGGAGGGGGAACCTGTCTCACACAGGGAACCTGTCTCACATCTTGTCCTTGTTCCTCTCACACATATTTCCTCTTTGAGATTGGCTGTAATTGGCAAAAGTGTAAATCACTGCTATTATTGTTCTGTCACCACAAGATAGCTTCGAATCCAATTGAGATTTGAGAACGGATTTTGAAAATGGTTTATACCACAATTCAGCTCGTAATATCTGTTTGGGAGCTGTAATGAACGAGACCTTAATTCATGCTCTCACATTGCTTTGGAAAATCTTAAAACATACGCTGAGCAACTGTCAATTCGGCAACCTAGCATTACAACATACATGGCAAAGTGTGCAGGGCAAAGTTCTTCTGCCGACGAGACGACAAAGTTTCTATAAAATAATTTCTATTCATGTTCTCTTACAGTTTCGATATTTTAGTTTCTTCGTGTGTAAATGAAGTGTTCAGTGATATATTTTACGAGAATTAGAAAATTTCTTCAAAATTTCAATAAACATGTGCAAAAACATTTTATACTGAATTTAAAAGCAAATAATTGATATTAAAAAAAACAATGATACCAAAAGAAATTCACGAGTTCGTAATTATACCACAAGTATTAACACTTTATTTTAATAAAAATATTGAGTAGGAAACGGGTCTAATATATATCCAAACCATATTTTCAATAAATATTTATTCATATAGCATCTAGATTTACAACATTATACATTTGGAGAACAATGTTTACTAAAGAAAAAGGTATATGCTCTATTAATTTAAACTAACAGTTTTCGTAGCAATAAAATAGCAATCGCATCGTCCAATTTTACTAAGCCCCATAAACTGAAATTCTCCCTCTGCAGAGTAACACGAGGCCGTCTGATCAGATAAGGTATTTCAAACCTTTCTTCTTATAGTCGTAGATGAAAAAAATAATTTCAACCAGGAATACCTAGAAAGAGAGTGTATTTGCGCAGGTGATTTAAACTTTTGCTTTACTTGAACGCAAATACTACTTCATTTGAAGGTTAAAGTATACTCATGAAAAAAATTCAAAAACTGTTCCAACTATTTTATTTTTCTTAAATATACTGTATTCATAGTGTAATTAGTATATGTTTAATCCGCATTATCGGTAAAGTTTGGTATAGATGCAGTGAAATAATTTCCACTCACAT
>NNCF01128780.1:16405-30831 GCA_002313205.1 Laupala kohalensis
TACGAATGGTGAGAATCCAAAGAGTGTGTTTGTAGATATGTCATTTTAATGTGATTTTTTAAGGAGAATATAAGATAGTGTGCATCACATGTTTCTCATTGTATTTGGAATCTTCCACCCACACGAACGTCCTTAGTCGCGAATTCACACCCAGTTACGGTGAAGAGAAAGAGAGAGAGAGAGAGAGGGAGAGGGAGAAAGAGAGAAGTAGGAACAAAGAAAGAAAACAAGAATCTGTGGTTGTATTTCACAATTTCATTTGAATAAATTAATGAAAGAGATTTCAGTTTTAGTTATATTTGTAGTAATCTAAAACACGTTTTTTGTAATATTAATCTTGGATAACGATTTTATATGCTGCACGATTACAACCAGTGTTATATTGTAGATCATTGTATTTTTAGAACATGTAATTCATTAGTTCCTTGAGTGGTTTAATGTGATGTATAACACGAGAAATCAAATTTTGTGTTATAAATTCATATTTTACACAAAAGTTTTCTATATTTATTTAATTTCTTTTGACATATATGAAAAAATAAAAGAATCACAAATTATGTGAAATTACGTTAGAAAATACACGTGAAGAGAGAGGGAAAGAAAGGAAGAAAGAGAGAAAAAGTAAAACAACGATAGAGAAAATTGAGAGAAAGAAAGAGTGAAAGAAAGAAAGAAGGAAAGAAAGAAATAGGCAGAAAGATAAAGAAAAGAACCTATGGTATTAATATGAGTTAGTACATTTCAATTTGATTGGAATAAATAAAAGTGTTTTGTCTTTTTCTATTTATTTATATCTGAAACGAGGTTTTCATATTATTGATCTCTGATTATTTTTTTAGGTTGCACGATTACTACCAAATTGTTATATCGTGGATAAATATGTCACTAGAAGATGTAATTTATTTGTTCCTTAAGTAGTTTTATATTATTTATAACTCGATAATTAAACTTTTGTGTTATTAGTTCATATTTGAGACAAACGTTTTCTATATTTATTTAATTCCTTTTCACATATATGAAAAACTTAAGAGAATCGCAAATTATGTGAAATTACTTTCGACAATACACATCATTTGTAGGCAATGAGATTTGATTTCTTTACTTCACTGTATAAATATAAGAAATTATAGGAATATTTATAAGTAATTTGTGATTCGAATTATACCAATTCCATACGATATCTTGCAATTATATTCAAATTCTGTTAAAAACTATATTTCATCACAGTATTACGCTAACGTATTTTACAGAAAGTCTAATATCGTTTACATTGCCTATGAAGACCTTGCGAGACAACGAATCTCGAGATGTCGTTTAAATATAGATGGTAAAGTTTATTGAAGTCAAGAATACACAGAATATTTTTGTTAGAGAAGTCCAAAATGTGTATAATATAAAAATACAAAATATTTCTTTAATAGGGGTGTAATTTACATTTTATCTCGTTACGATTTATCAGCGGTACTGTTAGTCTTCCAAATGTAGTCACCGTTTCAAATAGACCTACGATTGGTCGAACGAAACTTTTTCTGCCGAACGGAAAGCAGTAGGAGGGACGCGTTGCAAACCTAACAGATCCAAGACTGGTCAGAGCGTGGGACTTAGAAAAATAAATGTGCTCTTTTATGTTATCAGTAGTGTACTATACTTATAATGTTTTCATTTAAATAGAACCACAATAGATCAAGCAATAGTCGCAGTGCGTAGGGAATACATTACCTTTCCTAACTGAACTGTAAAGTAATGTAATAACTAAACGCATTCGATGTAATTAAACTACTAATTATCGTACGTATGTATTATATATCAAATAGGTCGTTCATTCACCTATACGTAATGATACTCACCCTCCACTTCACCACTGCACCGAGATACAAGTTTTGTATTTATTGTCTCGACTGTATGATATTATACCCTGTATGTACGTATGCAAGGAAAAACAACATGGAAACGTTTGAAAAATAATACATCAATAAATTTTATATCGTATAATAAATATTATATTATTAAATTCATTACCAAATAATCTAAAAATTTTAACTTATAAGAGGGTAACCATTAAGAAGAAATTGAAGAAATGGATTAGGATCAATATTAAATATTTATATATGTGATTTAAGTGTTTTTGTTACTAGTTTATATTTGTATAATTGTTAAAACTCCGCTTCTCTCTCTTTAAACTAGCCACAAGTCTTCACCGATACAATAGTTCATGATTACATAAGTAACAATATTGGATTACTGTTACAGTGTTTTTATTTTTAGTAAGTAAGTTGTAGTATGCACGATTTTTTTGTACCAGAGCTGCGTACGGGTAATTAATTTACCTCTCTAGTATTTTACTTTGTAAATTTTTCTGGTTTAATCCATACTGATATATAAATGTGTAACGCAAAAGTGTGTCTGTTTTTTCTACCGTATCACCAAAAAATCACGGAACCGATCGTGATGAAATTTGGCAAGGAGATAGTTTAGATGTCCAGGGTAAAAAAGACAGAAATTGTTTCTCGTCAATAAATGTTGAGAAAGTTCGCGACAGCATATGTCTATCTACAAAAAATATCCTAAATTATTGATAATACATTATTAAAAATAGAAGTGTTAAAATATTTCAATTTAGGAGAGAAATTTAAGACGTAAAAAATTAATCATCATCAAATTTAATGAATTATTTGTTTTGTGATTTGAAAAATGATACAAGCGTCTTTAAATAGTAAAATTTTGACGAATAGTTTAGATTTTATAAGAATTTTAATGAAATGGTGCAGCCGTGTCTCATCTCGGGAACGAAAATTCGACCGGCGCGGCTCCAACGAGGTGGTGTAGTATATACCGTCAAGTTTTGTGTTGAATTTGTATTATTATAAATTTGAAAAATTAGAATGCTGTACATGATTTTAAAAAACCAGTTAGTGAAACTATTTTAATTCTACAATGTAGACAGATTTTATTTTTCCCTGAGTGAAAGAAGATTAGCGTAAAAGAAAATTAATTGATTGAGAAGCTATCGTCCTCCCTAGTATCATGTCGGTTTAGCTAGCATCGATTGCTTAGTTTCCACCGTAATCATTTCTCGATACTCGAGAGATAGCGAGAGGTGGTCAGGAGGAATATGTTAAGGGTGAAGTTACCGCTCCCGTGCGGGGGCCACGAGACGTGTGGCGATGTCGCCGGCGACTGGAGCAGCCCCGGAAGTGACGGAGGAAGGAGGGAGTTCCGGCGGAAGTCGGCGAGGGCGTCGTTAGTGGCTGGGGGGGGGGGGAACCGGAAATGAGAGCGATGATTCACGGCGTGGCGGCGGCGCGGGCAGAAGCAATGCTGCTCGCGACGGTGCCAAGAGATACTAGAAGTGGTTGCCACTACAGTACTAGTGTTACTGACGAGATTACTCGTAGGTTTTCTCCGATTCTAGCATTCCTTGATGCTCTTGAATCGAAGTATTTAACTACTATTTCTTCCATAACGACACAGAAATTATGTAAAGTACCAGTAAATACACAAATGATGCTTTTTTATATTCAAATATTTTAAATCAATTTTCAATACGAGTTTTTTTATCGATAAAATAGGTAAAAAAATTAATGAGCTAAATTAAGTTTCCAAAGAAAACAGTCGTTACAATTAATCTTTTACGTAAATTTTGTTTACTCGAATAAAAAATTATTATGACATTGGTTATTATGTAGCTCTTTTAGTGCAAGTTTCAGTACTTTCATAAAACGTCAATACAAGAAAAAAGTTTGTTGACATGCAAATGACAAGAACTAACAAAGTATACAAGTTCATATAAGTTTTTTCATTTTGCAAATTTTGACCACACATCGCTGAGTTGAGAGCAACGTTTCACAAGCTGTTAATGTACAATAATTTATAATGCTCCATCATAACATGGCCTCCACACGTCGTAAATTTCGTTTCAAATTTGGCATACTCAAGGTAGTTTTAAGTGTCATTTCTTTCGCGATTAAAAATTTTTTTCAATAAAAATGTGTTAATTTTTGTAATTATTCATGTATTTTTATGTATTATTTGATGAATTTTTATGTGGATATGTGCACGAAATTATCGAGTTAATATGGCACATGAGATAATACTGTACCGGCCTTTTTCCTAACTAACTGAGGTATCTATTGTGTATTATACACAGTTCAATTCTTTTTATATCTTAGGTGACTATTAAGAACTGATGACAATTGGAAATGAATCAAAATAATAAAAGATATAGTACATAGTTAAATTGACACCAAGTCGAGAAGTTATCTTGTGTTGGTCCAGTTTATTCGAAAATAAGACCTCAAATTCGACAGTAGGTTATTCAAAAAGAAGGGAAAACGGATATTTACGAAAATTACCCTTTAGAGATTGAAAAAAGTTAAGTCAATATTTTTCTGTGGTGTTCATACTGGAATAGAGTATTGTTAGATTATACACCAAGATGTATTATCTTACGAAAGTCCTCTTTAGTATTGTTTTTTTTTCGCACGATTTACTAGATTGCTTGCAACTAAATTTATTAAAAGAATTTGTGTACTTCCAAATATGAATTTAAAAAAAGTTACGTTTGCTTTGATCTTAATGCATCAAACAAACGTCGATTATGTCCCTTTGCACTGTTTGGATTGATGGATGTTTACTTTTTAATTCAGATGTTTACTTGTCAAAGGGTGGAACCCACTTCAATATTACTACAGCACTATCCAACGAGTTGTCACTCTGGTCGAGTAAACTCTCTGTTTTCGAGACTCAAACATTGATCTCGCTTTTTCAAATATTGATCACGTGACTTGAATTATAAAAATTTCTCTAATAAAATTATAGGGTTCTTTTCTATGTATTTTTGTGGTATGGAAACTAAAAATAAAAATATGAAAAATATTCATATCAACATTACTATTACAGCATTTCAAACAATGTATAGAAACTGAAATAATTTCATAAATTTATTTGATCGCATTACGATGTAAAATGTAGTTTTCGATTTCGATAATATTGAAATATCAATCCTTAGCTTTACTTTCTCCCACCAATTTTCAGTTATTAATTTTTTAAAAGGTATTTTTGTTGCTCAATGTTTACAGAGAAACATTGTATTGTATTTCTTAAATTACCTATTGTCGACCATTAACTATGATTTAATACTATCATTATTCCCGTTTCCTCAAACCCATATCCACAAACAGATGTACATTTTATATATTACTAGCAGATCCAAGTATTTGAGACTTGAGTATTACTATTTTATAACATTTTTATATCAGAAATACTAAACACATAGTTTTGGCCCAAACATTTCTTTTTAGTTCTAAAAAAATATCCTTACGTCTATCAATTATCTTTAGTTTCCTATAGAATACATACTATAGTCTCCAGTGGAATACTGAATATTCATTGCCGAATGATAATGACATTCACATTTTGTTATAGTTTTGTCAAAAATTTCTCAAATGTTTCGTAGGGCTAGAAATCACAAAATACCTCAAAATACTGTTAACCCTACAGTGAGGTAACAGATTAATGTTACAGTAGATGAAAATAGGAGACGGGATCTGCGGATTATCGCACGTTGAATAACTATCGCAGACAAGGTCGAGAAGCAAACGTCACAGCGTCGTGGTTAGCGCACCAGTCACAAATCCGGCCCCAAGTTCGATCCCATCTCCCATTTCAATTCAATACAACATCATTAAACTCAATAACATTTCTTTCGTGTATTCGATTTGTGACATGGCTGATAGTTATTTTTAGTATCTCTACCGCCTTATTATATCAGAATATGTACGCTTTAAAAGCTCAAAGGAGGATTAAATCAATTCGAAAATTTTTACTTTTTCCCCAATTAATCGTATTACATGATTATTAATATCAATTAATTTTTTACTATATATTTTATTGATAAATTATTAATATTATTTATAACCTGAATTTCTTCTTCATTTAATATTCATTATTTAAATCAATTAATTTACTTTCTTGCAAATAACCGCAGAATAAAAATTATTCTCGTAATTAATTTTAGAGGGTGGAGCTTTCTTCTTAAGCAAAAAATGCATCTGAAAAATAATATTACTTAAAATTTAGCATCGCATCGCAAAAAGACTATTTTTAGAGATCTACTGTTTTTGTTTCATTTTGAACAATTTTTTTAAAATCAGTCTATTGAAAACACCACGACGTTATGTTCCACTGAAAATCTGTTCGACGGGTGGAAGAGCTGATCCAAATACCGATGATAGCGATGGAAGATACGAAAAGTCTTCGTGTAGACCGAGAGCGGAAGAGGCGATGTCGGTGTCGGGAGGCAATGTAGACGGTGTTATTTCCGCTCGACGGGCGAAAGAGAACGCGCTGGTGCATATTCGATGGCCGTACGGCGAGCCCCGAAGGCGCGCGGTGCGTAAATAAGGACGCAACGCACGCCGCGAAGGGTTGAGGATAACTCGGCGATGCGAGCACCTCCAGTGGCAGTGGAGGCAACTGTTGAGAGAGATTTTGAACGTGGTGTGAGTAGACAAGGTGACACTGAGCGCATCGAGGTCAAAGTGAAACTGTACCACAAGAGGATCCGAAGGTGTGCCCATGGGGTTCGCGGAGCAATTACTAATCCTCCGCTCCTATTAATTTCTGTAAATTTCTTTTGTATATCATGTCTATTTTCATGTGTTCACCCAAAAACTCTCGTCTCTCTTGAACCTCGGCACTAGAAGGAGCAGATGTGGCCAGCATCTTGCTCCGGTCGCTTCGACCCCGGGATAGTCCCGGTACTCATTTTTTATAACGGACTGAGGGTCTGGAAGGAGAAATTGTGGCAACCCATGAAATTTCTTCGCCGGATGAAAAGACATTTCTTGGAGTTGCTTTCGATACTAATCGACACTACGAAAATGATAGAGTAAGAATTATTTCAGTATATCTGTTGTTCTTAACCATAATGAAACATTGTGTGGAGATTCATGTTTATGAAAAATTATGTAAAAATGATGAATATCTTGTTCTTAATGAAATAATTATAATATGGTTAAGTATTTCATACGACCTTTGTCGGTCTAATCCAAACAATTTTTAGCAATGTACGTAAATAACATAACAAGAATATTATTTGAGTTTCTAATTATTTACCGTAATAATGTGATTTGGCACGAGGATATACATATTTATGAAAATTAATGTAATGATGATAATGTTATTAAAGGATATTAAACTGGTCTTAAGAACACGTTTAAATATCCGCTTCCAAAATGACTTACTTTATATATTCTTGCACAGCGCACTCGCGGGATCGTGTCACCTATATTCTTACGCAATGGATTTGTAACAAACGTGTTACAAGCATGAATTAATATAATAATTTATATTCTATTCTATGTGCATATTACAATCTGTGTTTATGTGCCACTGATATAAAATAATCACACAAAACACTTGATATTTATAATTCACAATTCACAATTCACAATTCACATTGGTTCAGAAACGAAAACAACGTTTCGAGACTACGATTCAGGCCTCCTCTTCAGGTTCATTATTTCCTTGTTCACTACCACGTATTACGAGTAAAATATAAAGTAGAAATATAATAAGCAAACATCAGACTTAATTATTGTGATTTCAACTTGTCAAATTCTATAACAGTAAATATATTTGTACATTTTTAATAAAATAAAATAAAATTCAACATCAGCCACATGTTTCAATGGCCTCGTGCATCATGTTTTACGTCTTGTCATTTTGGCGACAGAGTGCATGACATACTGTGCTGTTGCCAACCTCCAAATATTTCTTTTGATGTGTTTTAACAAGAACAATGAGCTACGTAATTCAGTTGTAAATGTGTTATTTTCGATCTGATTATTAACCGTGTTATTAATTTTAATATGGAAAGATTCCGAAATTAGTCTTCTATAATAATGTTCTTCTTTATCTGTTACCTTAACTTTCTCAATATCCATCATATGGTTATTTTCTATGCAATGTTTGACAATCCCACTCTCTCTGGTATCTATACTATCGCTCACTATTCGCATATGTTCTTTAATTCTGGTAGTTAGTTTCCTTTTAGTGTGGCATATATACACATTATTACAATTTACATATGCAATCTTATATACCACTCCAACATTTTCTACAATTTCCATTTCGCCTTTGTTACTCCTAGCATATGGTTGTCTATTCCAAATTTGATTGATTAATTTCATGTTGTATTTTCTACACATACTATATACATCACAAATTATTTTGGGTATGTATGGCATTATAAGGAATTTATTTGAGGTCCAAGAAATTTTTCTTTGTTTCTGAACCAACGTGAATTGTGAATTTTAAATATCAACAAGTGATTTATGTGATTAATTTACATCAGTGACATATAAATATTTCATTGTCTCTGATATATATGCGCATATAATAAAATAATAATGAAAAATAGGCAATGAGAGTGGCGTTTATATTGTAATACAATAATTAAAGTAATAAGTAAATAAATTTATTTTCAAAAAAGCCGTTACGAACTGTGTATGACCATGTGGAGGACAAACTAATTTAACTTCGGGAGCAAGCGCCTAAAACTGAACTTCGGGGAACTCCGCTTGTTTTTGAAAGGCAATTGCTTGCTTATATGTAAGTGTACCATTTCAATATTTCGAAATAACTTTAGACCGGTCTGAAATAACTTAAGGCCGACCCCAAAAAGACTTTGGACTGAGTCCGAAATACTTTTTGGGTCGAACCCGAAATATCTATGGGCCGAAACCAAAATATCTTTGGGCAGAGACTGGCCTGAAATATATGTAAATTATGTTGTTGGTTCTTTAGAATATATACATGGAGTGCGATACCTAATGATATAAATATTATGCATAAACACCGTAAAAAGACAATTAAATAGATGTGCGGTTACGGTTTTGTTGTCAAACAAATTAAGTTTTTTACTAAAAGAACAACAAAACAAACTATAACAAATTATAATTAATATTATTGATTGAACCTATGTAATAATGATAAAAATTTAATAGTTTGCCTATGAACAACAAATGGTCACTGATCAAATTTCCGAAGAGCATATACAGATTGGTAAATTGAATTTTAAAAATCTGTCCAAAAGAGCACTGACTGCAATTTGTAACAACTATTTTAATTGTAGTTAAAAACAGCTCATTAATATCTAGCAGGATTCTTGAAAGTTTTCAAGTTCAAGTGTTCAAATTCTCGGATCAGAACTGTAGATTTGTATCAAAGACGTACACACATACTTTGCCCGAGACACTCTTCTTTACATATCAAGAGACTAATTAAAAGACTGATTTTTTGATATTGTCCGTCTCTTACGCTGAAGCACGTCGTTGTAACGGGTTGTCGTTATTATCATCATCCAAATCGGTTGAAATCTGTTACAAGCAGTTAAAATTGGTTTTGTTTTTTAAACAATCGAAGGCGAGGGTCAACAAATTTGATTAACATCTATTTTTAACGGCTACCATAATACGTATAGAAGTGTAATTATCATATTTCTTTATAAAACTGAAAAAGTGCAATATTAAATTTCATATTTTCATTTAATTTTTTTCTGACCACAAGTATTACGTTTGTTCAACAAATGTTATTAAATCAATTAATGTAATTTTTAGAAATTGTTTTAGGATATGGTGATGAAACTGAAGTTGATTATAACTACATTAAATCAGACGCGTACTCAATATTAGGTAAGACATGTGTGAAACAAAATTGTCAAAATGAATGAAATTAAGAGAGTAATAATTGTAGATTTCCAGTCAAACATTTCTCTCAGCTAAATTTTAGCTATAAATTAGCTGTTTCTCCCGGTTCCTCTGGGTTATGAGTGATAACATGCAAAGTAGAATTTATTCCTAATACATGTGTAAACCACTAATATTAAAAAAATAATTTATTTTTTTACTACCTGATTTCAATAATTGTTATGTTGCAAAAACAATTTTACTCTACTCGTTAAAATATGTATCTTGAAATGTTTCGTTATATTTCGTAATGTGTTATTCAGCAGAGATTTTTACAAAAAAATGTGATTTTCATTTTTGAGTTCTAGGTAAAAATTATAAACTTAACATTGTTTTTTTTTCTTGGCGTTAACATACAATTTAAGAGAACAGCAATCTATTCTTGCTAGACCATCATCGAAACATAACGACTCTAATACCAGAAGTTACCACCAGATTTATTTTAATTTGACCAAAAAATTGTGAAACAATTTTTCACTCTTTAACATAACCTATTTTTTAATTTATTTAATAAAAACGCACAGTCAATTACTCTATTAGATTTCAGGACCATATGTAACAAACACGTGAAAAATCAATTTTTTTATAAACAAGTAAAAATTCTTTTCTCGTGAATTTACGTAGAATAGAGAGTACGAGACCAACTGCGATAGGTACAAGCACGCAACCCGCTCTACATTGCCGATGCCACTTTACTTTAAACTACTAAACAACCGGAAAAATTTCTATGAAATTTACATACTAGGGTGATCCATGAATGAAAAACTGTTCATTATGATCTCATTTCTTGTAAAATTCCACTTTTATATTTTTAAAATATAACCGTCAGGCATACATAGCTGGTGCTGACAATGCTCAGTTACTAATTGCCCATAAATTATGAATCCAAGCGAAAATATTAATCATCAAATAAAAAAAAAGTTTTTTGCCTGTTTTCTTTCACTGGTATTATAGTAAATGACAGTGTTCAGAACTTTTAAAGACATATACTGGAACGAAATTGTCGAAATTGAACATGACGCACTTATGAACAATGCATTTATATGTAACGTACTGGTATAATATAGAAAGAAGTAATTGTAATAAGTGAGTTTTTGAGGTTCAATTTAAATTTTATTAGTTCTTATGTATTTGAAAGTCACAATATTTTCTATTCGTTTACTACAGGCGTGTTAAAATTATCGTTTAAATGAGGTGTAGTGACAGAACGGAAGTATGTTAAAAAATGTTCCATCAATCCTTCGTACAGAATAAAACCATGTTGTCAAAGCTTAGTCAACTAATCGAACATAATCTATAGCTATGAAATATAGAAGCGTCCTCATATTCTGAATTACAGTATACATTCCCCTTATGCGTATTACATACTGCAAGAATATTAGATTTTGTACTGCAAGAATTTAGATTTGTTAGATTTGCAACGCCACTCCTCTGCGACGGGGTAAAAGCTCCTCACTTTCGTTCGACCAATCGTAGGCAAACTTGAAATTGCTTCCATATTTGGCGGACCAATAGAAGACTAGTACTGGCTAACATATCCCTATTAAATCATATCGAGAGAAAATGTTTTATTACGCCACTATTAAAGAAATATTTTGTAAATTTTTATTATTCACTTCTTGGACTTCCATAACAAAAAATATTCTCAGATTTGAATTTATATTTAATCTCAGATTTTAATACCATCGCAAGTTGGAATATTCACTTTATAGCGCCAAGCCCGGATCTACTACTTCCTTATCGTTTCCTATAAAAAGTGGATACTCCAGATTAAGTCTTAAGCTGGAGTATCTACATTTTCTCGGAAACGGGTACAGCAACAAATTTCGTTCTTGCGTAACATATCAGCAACAAATTATTCCGCAAAATGCATTTCTATATCTCTATTGGTTCCGGAGATAGAGATGTGGATACTCCAGCTTGAGACTTAAGCTGGAGTATGCACTGATTCTCGGAAACGGTAAGGGCGACATATTTTCTTTTTCTTGGGCAACAAATTATTATGTAGGTCAGGACTTGGCGCTATAAAGTGATACTCCTGCTTAATATACATGCCCCCCCCCTGTCCCCGTGTGCCAACTAGTGGCAGCGGTACGTTCTGTTCGTTCCAATTGCTCCACTGCAACGGTTTCGAGTCTTGAAAGCCTTCCGCGAGAAGCGCTAGAGTAGATTCTGCTCGTGGAAACCCAGTCAGAAGCGGAAGTGGGAAGACGGGAAGGAAGAGGCAGATAAGCATTGGAATGACGGACGACGAAGCGCGCTACGCAGAATCTTACGTGACGGCTTGTCGTGCAGAGTTTGCGGCGGAGTCTTTGTACTGCAATGCTTGCACTAATGAATAGGTACACTGAGGAAAGTGACGACTCAACAAACATTCTCAATGCGACGGATGTTAGAAACGGAATTAAGTTTATCACTTCAAAGAGACGCGAGTAATGTCAATTATCTTTTCTACATTTTCTATGATCATCGATATTTCATTTTTTTTCTTTCTAAAACGTGTTGACTTTGAATTGTATCTTCATTAGATATATACTAAAGAAATTTACGATTTTTAGTTTAATAAAAAGTCAATGGAGAGATGAAACGTTTTAGAAAATATTTAAAAAAATTGGCGTTTTTTGTGTATTAATGACTGTACAAAAATTTAAAGAATTGTATAAATACAAGAAAAATTTATATATATTTCTCATTACATAAGAAAATAATCTTGTACATTCTTTGTCCAGGACGGTTTCAATCCTTTCATCCACGTTTCTTCCGAAATTTTTCGTGTAATGATGTTTCGAAGACGATTTTAATCTGTTTTTATCTTCAAAATTCTAAGGAATCGTATTTATTGGCGTTCATTTATGGAATATTAAAAATTATGTTGCATTTCTGCGAATCATTTCAATGCTTTTGAAAAGAGAATCCATGTCCAGGAATTGCAGCGCTTATTTTGAATTTTTTTATTTGATTACTTAATACATACGATAAATGGTGACAAATATATACCACAAAACATTCGAAAATATATGTACGGACAACTGAAAAAAAATTTTAAACCGGAATGTGAGACATTATTTACTATTTATTGGTTCCTCTAATGTAACAAATGATTCCTCCAGATTGAGAATAACCCCTACATATGATTGGTTCTTAAAAAATAAACTTTTGAAATTTGTACAGGGAACTCTCTCATTTTGTTTCGTTCCATAAAAAATTCAATTTTTAAAAGATATTTTAGGGCTCGCTGCGAAGCTTTAAAATTTTAAACTGTGGTTTTGACCCCCAAAATATAATTTAAAAATCTGAAATTTTTATGAAAATCATATTTTTAGACATAAAACAATAAGAGAGGGAGCACCGTCCATCTTTTTACGGTATGCCTTAAATATGGGAGGGTACGTACGTCCTAAGGTGGTGGTTACGATGGTAAGAAAAATGCTTTTGAAATTTACGCAGGGTACCCTCACATTTTGTTTCTTGTCTTCAAATAAAATTTTCACAAAAATTTCAGAATTTAAATAAATATTTGTGGAGTCACTATTTAGCTTCAAAGTTCCAATATTACAAAATAAAAAAATTAACCGAAGTGTCAGGTTTCAAAGTATGTTTTACGGATCGCTACCGAAATTTAATTTATCAAACTTTTTATCTTGGTAGCGGTCCCTAAAATATATTTGAAATTAGATGATAAATCTCGAACTTAGTGTTGTTTTGTTAGTTACTATTTAGAAACAATATTTTCCGAATAATCTATAGTTGATTATAATACGCATTTCTAAAATAACGTTTTTTATGTTTTATTAAAAACAAATTTGTTGGCATTCCGTTAATATTATAACACGTACCAAACAATTTTTATTCTTATCTTGGGAGTGTGCTGAACTGTTAAATCTGTCTTCTAGGGTCCTTGATCGGAATTGATGGTCCATTGCTTCCTTCCGGACAATAAATTAGTTTATTGTCCTCAATGTCATCATATGCAGTTTGCAACAATTTTTTTTACAATTAATTTATATTTATTGAAAACCTGAAATTTTTCTTTCTAAACATATAACAAAACACGAGGAATCCTCGTCCATATTTCAAAAGTTGATTTTTTAAGAACCACCCTGCACTAGATCCTCACCCCTTTCCCCATCTTCTTCTTGAAGCGTCCCTCCTCTGCACACCATTCCACCTTTTTACCAATCGAAAGACTCTTCTCGGGCGCATTGGGGTGAGTGACGATAAACGAGAGAGCGTCGTGAAAGAATTTTGTTTAAACCCTGTAAATCGCAAACCAGCGCAAACCGAGTTATTGCGATTGGCGCCGGACCTAATCTGATTCTTGGGGGACGTGCTCACATCCTTTCCAATCCACTCGGGTGGACCGACCGGCAGCGACGCCGTCTGCTAGAGACGCGCTTCAGAGAGAGCTGAAGTTCTACGGGAGAACTTCGACATAAAATAGACAACGGAAATATCTATCACAGGGGGATCCAACCGAGAACGAGTAGAGTCAGTCAGTATGAGGTGGATGTAATCTATTGGATTGTACGGGGGTGTGGGGAAGGGGTGAGAAAAATGTGTTTACCAAATATGATATTTTAAATGTAGTTACCAAATAAGATTTTATATAATCTTATTTGGTAACTTCCTTTTTGGGGGTGTGGGGAAGGGGTGAGAAAAATGTGTTTACCAAATATG
>NNCF01128780.1:81295-93096 GCA_002313205.1 Laupala kohalensis
GCATGGTTTAGACTTAGGGGTTGGAAACTAAGAATATCGGAATTCTATTGAATCATATTTGTCCACTCTGCGAAGAATATGAAGACTGGATACATGTCTTGTTACAGTGCGTTGCAACTGAACGATCTAGGAAACTTTGGCTACGAGAGGGAAACTTTGGGGATAGACCGCGAGATGTAACGTTAGGTATCGAAGTCATGATGGATAATCGATCACCGGTAGTGCAACTCCTTGGAAATTTCTTCAATACAGTTAGAGGAAAGAGAGATAAAAGAATTGCTGAGTTAGAAGTAGTGGATGAGAATTATTCTACCGGCCTTCCTTAATTCTGTTACAGGTCCCCTTATTCTGGTGTATGGGGAAATGAAAAAAGATGATTGTAAGAAATGAAAAAGTGAAATGAAGAAACGAAAAAGTGATTAGTAAGTATGTAATGAAGTGTAATATGTAAATATGTATAATACTTAGAGATAGAGTATTGTGTAACTCTGTATATATGTGTAAATACGTAAGAATGTGTAAATATCTAATATCAACGTAGTACTAAGTTACGATGTTTCTTACCTGTTGTCAGAAAGTCCTACGGTTGCGTGTTGACAGCATACGAGTCGTGATTCTCGGTGTGACTGTCCTGTAAAATAAATTAAAAGAATCACATAGAAATACTTTAGTTACGAAAACTCTTCTCAGCCAACTACATTTTATGAGTATACGTAAACCATTTAACTCAATATTGAATTTATGGTGTTATACTCTTTTATTAGGAATTTCCAATTGTCAATATTGTTAGTGTTATTTGAGGTAAAAATACATTTGAAGAATAAATAACACCATTGGTTTGAAATTCTTTGGAAAATACAGGATTATGCGAAATGACATTTTTCAGACATTTTGAAGTAGACACACAAGACAACTATTTAAAAATGATGGAAAACTCAAATAGTTTCGTATTCTCCTTTGCCGGTAGGGTACCGGAAGTTATGGTTGTAACTATCATTGTAACTAAAATGGCGTATCAGAAGGAGTTTTGTGTCCTGCAATAAGAGAAAACGGAACCTGTCATTTCATTGCAACGTTCGTTTCGTGATCGTCCTATTCACAAAGCATTCGTGAGTGGTATCACCTATTTCAAGATGTGGGATGGGTTTGAAAAGGCAGATAAAAGTTGATACCAATTAATTTCATTGGACAGTGACAAGTTGGTAACTAAGTACTTTATTTACGATTCGCGCAACAAGCTTTTTTGAAACAAATAATTAAACATAAAACATTAAATCATTTTCAGCTATGAAGATAGTAAGTTAGTTTATTTTTTATTAGCATCCACTAATGTGAAATATGTATGGACGTATTAGCATTTGACATTGATTTTACTTTAATAAAAACCTTAACTAATCTTATTCTTTTTGGTACATCGCTTAAATAAAAGTTTGTTTTTAAAAAGGTTTTTTATTTATTATTTTATTTTATACTTTTTAGTATTAGAATATTTGTCATAATACTTGTTCTTGCTTGTTCATTTGTAACACTCAAAATACCTTTTAAACACAAAATTGTATTAATATAAATAAATAGCATAAGTGGTATAGCATCTATGAGATAAACCTGCCGACATCATAAACATCTTTTGAGAAACGATCGTACTGATAAGATAAGAAGTTAAAACGTGAAGCGTAAGTTATGCAATGCGTTGTACTTACGTATAGGAGAGAAACGAATTGTATTTCAGGGGAAGCTTCCCGGAAATAATTCGTCGCGAGTTATCTCGGGATAAAATCGTTATAAAGAAAAAACGTTTTAAATTTTTTTTATTGGAAATAGACATCGTAATACTGCATTGTCAGAGGGTGTGCTAAATTTCAGCTCAATTGGTTGAGTGGAAGTAGTTAAAAATTTAGTTGCAAAATTTGGCCCAAACATACGAACTAACAAATGAAGTTAAATAAAATCTTGTAAAAATACGAAAATAGAAATGTTTTTTTATCACTTATATTGATACAAAGCCACTTTTTACATCAGCGATAAAATAAACCGACCCAATGTGCGTATTTGAGGCACTGAAAACATACACTGCTTCACAGAGGTGGATTTTGACACGGGAAATACAGACAATTGCTTAGGGGCGCAATATTCTGGGGGCACCAAAAACGAGACGGAAAAATAGCAATACTTCATATTTAATTATATTATTATAAGTCTGTTTTCTATATACTTTTCAATTTTCTATTATTTTAATTTAATGATAATATTAATTTTTTAATCTCACGAGTAAATCCAAATTAAATACAAGTATGTTTATACTACTTTGTACCTTATAATAGTATATACTTATAATAAATATAAATAATAAAAATAATAAGTAAAGAACTAAATTTTGTGTGCATAAAATCTGCTCTAAATGGGTTCTATATTTACTACTGCCTTGGGGTGCCAAACTTGTAAATTCACATCTGCTGTAAAAACGTGTTTGGCTAGAGTTAAGACTATCGTCTGGACATAGTTCGTATGACATGTGAAAATATATAAAACAATTGTAATGCAACATAATGAAATTTTAGTTTTCCTTCATTTTAGACCAGTTCTCGTAAGTGTACGTTTGAAAATGACATTATTTCAGTTTTCTTTAAATACCGTACATTTATTGGTATAACCCTGTGTATAACTCTGTAACATATCTTTTTCATGTTCATGAATTCTTAATGTTTTCACACTCCTCGCATGAGATTATATAGTTATTCGAAGGTCACACCCAAAGAAGACTAAAACCCGAAAAAAAATGTAATTAGATGTACGCAAACACATTAACGGAATAATTCACATATGTTGTACAAACTATTAAAACACGAAGACTTAGATACTATGTAGCGAGTTTTTTTATGAGAATGCACAAAAAAAAATTTCCTATAATAAGAACAAAATGCGAGAATTATTCAATCTACAATTAACTTTAACAAAATTTACCATGTAACCAAAGAAAATGAGACCAAGAATGACATATGTAGCACAATAAAATATCGAAATAATTTCGAGAAAAGTGAATAGTTTCTTACTGCGATTTGAAACTATTTTAATAGAGATGGAAAATATACACTCATTAAAAAATTCTTAACTACACTCCTGCATGAATAAAAAAGTGCATTATTGTTTTTATATTATATTTAGTTATTGAAAACCACCACTTTTTACTCCATTTATCGATACTTGTAATGTTAATCACGAGCTAAGAACCGTCATCTTTTATTATGTGAATTACGCAATCCCAAATATTCGTGTAATATAGTGACATTATTCACGTATACAAATATAATTCAATAGAAATCAATATTTCGACCATTTATGTAGACAAATTACTTCGAACGAATTATTTCAGAAATGTAACACATCAATTTTACGTAATACACATTGCGCATTCAAACTGACAATGATAACTTATCCAAAAATAATGGGGGTTTATGTTGATTTTCTGCTTTGATGGTTTGTTTTTTCATGTTATTTTATGGAATTGTTTTATTTGTATATGCAGTTAATTTTTTTCTCTTTTTGCTACCCAGATAATATTGACATATTTCTTTATACACTACATTCACCTGATGATGGTAGTAATCAACAGCTTAAAAACGTCGGATATCGAATAAAAATTTGTCTACATAAAAGGTTAAAATATTTATTTATATATAAGTAATATATATTCTTTAGACAAAATATTCCAGAAATATTCTTTTCAGAGACTTAAGTTTTTCTCTTATGAAAACATATTCGATACAATACTCCTGAAAAATATGGAAACCCCATTTGTCACTCTATATTTCAAAGCAACTTGCTTGGTGTTCTACGTGCAAAGAGTTGACAAATAAAAAAAGCATCTCTGTAGAAGACATCCATCACCGCGTGATCCCCCTACCAAAACATCTTTCACTCTCCTTTTGACACGTACTTCCGATCCGGGAGTGACACCCCAGACATCCAAGGAGACTCGAAAATATAACTCGCATTCAAAGATGCATCCGAGAAATCATTTACGACGGCCTTTCTAGTGCTAGGTACGAAGTGAGCCCAATATCGTCTGTGATCGACCCCCGAGCGAGGAGCAATCTTTCACGGAGATATGTGGTTGTGAAGCGAGAATGACGTCATGAATTCAGGATTTCCGATTGCAAACACTTCAGGGAGAATAGTGGAAGATGTTATTGAGGAGGTAAGATTAGATGGATATGAAAGACGCAAGGATAGGTGTCAAAACCACGATGAAGTCGGTGAGTGTATGAATGTTTACTGCGAAAAGTGTAGTTAATATCTGTGACTGTTAAAAAGAGAATGGCATACAGAGAGAGAATAATATTTACTCAACCAATACAAAATATCAGCTACGTAAACTGTGCAGATGCTTTAACAATTAATCCTTTGAAGATCTGGAAGGGTGTCACAACACCTCACGCATTATTTTATTGCTATTTTTCGAAACACATGTTTATCTCGCAACCTGAAACTTTCTGTGCCTTCCTAACAGTTCTATTACAGTTTATCTATAGTTAACAACCATACAGTTAACAATCAAACAATAGATCAACACTCATCTATTATTACATTGCGTCTGTTTTCGCTGGAATTGTCGATGTCTATATGCTGATAAGCCGCCATTGTTCTCGCTGCGGTTTCCTATTTGAGAAAAATATGTGTCAAGTTTAGGGATAAATGTTATTGATGCAATAGAATTTTACTAAGGTTTGGTTTTATATATTTGCATCCCATGCTAATTTAATTTTTAAAAAATGTAATTAAAAATTTAATCAAAAAACAAGTGAATGTAAAGAGTTCTGTGATAATTAAATTTGATTGTTTAAATCTCTGCACCGAAACACCTCTTTATAACATCATTTAGATTAGTACACTGTCTTTTTTATTACAAATAAATTTAACGTAAAGCGGAGTGAAATGATAAAATATCCCAGAGGAGTAATCTCAAGTAGTTTTAATTATCAGTCCACGTTCCACGAAAAAATGCAGTTTCTTATGGGGTGTCATCCCACCCGACCACTGAAGGGTTAAATGATAGAAATAGTACGCAAATGTGTCGGAAGGGCGACGGCGGCTTCCGACGTTAGAGGGGGAGAACCTGTGTCGTCCGACGTCAAGGGAAGCTGGCTAGAAAGGGGATGGAAGATGCCCTAAACATTAAAAAAAAACTAGATAAAAGGAGTAAATACAGCCTCATTCTCAGTATTGACAGGCATAGCTTTATTTACCCAACTCATCCAGAGTGTAAGAAGCGGCGGCGTGGAGCGTCCTGCGACGAGACAACACTACTCCCGGAGCGTAAGGCGAATCTTGTGCAGTTGTGACTTGGGTGACAGGCCGAGAAGGGAACGAGGGTAGAAGAATTCGACAGAGACCGTTGAGTCAATTCTAAACCGACAGGACGGAATGGAGTCACATATCAAGAGCTAAGAGGCAAGAGGCCCGCGCACCGTCAGTAGTTCTGTCTCGCCAATGCAAGAGCTTCTGATGCGCGGGACATTCGAGTCCGCTTGACGACATCACCGCGTCCTCCTGAGAAAAACTGTTTTACTTCATGTCGTGAGCGTGGCCAATGTACCGCGCATGTTGCCGTCGCTATTTATTTATTTGGGAATAGTACATACAAAAAACACTTGTTATGAACTTTTTACAGAGTTAAAGTCTTAAGTGTAAATCATAACAAAAAATTTTTTTTTTCTTTATGACAGTTTTGTTTTGTGCTCAGGACATCGATATGTCTCATTAATGCCAAATAAGATGTTTGATAATGACTGAGAACTAAACCCATTTCACTATATAAATCAGTGAGATGTTTCAACAAAATTGTACTTTTTCTACACTTACGCTTAGGGTGTTCATTGCTTTTAATGAATTTGATAATATGTCATCGTGCCTTTTTAATGTATCCGAAACATTTGACAAAAATGAATAGCATTAATTGATTTTTCTGTCTCTTCTCGGAGTCTATTTATTTTGTTTTCAAGAGTTTTAACTTGCTTATCAGTAACCGAACCGAATAAAAAATGTGGTCCTTCGCCTACTCCATCTATCAAACCTCTCTTATTTCGAATCTTAATATTAGAATCTCACTTAAAAAATGAATTCTCTAAATGCATGATATTATTTGAAATTTGTTTACAGTACTCCACAGTAGTATTAAAGAAATCACTTGACATATTGACTTTAATACTTAAATGTTTTGTATTAAAAATAACACATTGTTCTTCTACTTGAGTAACAGCGTCTTTTAATGCTGGAGTATGTAATCAATATGTATCAACCATTGAGACACTACAAATTTAAATTCATTTCGCGGAATGAACAGCAGTTCTTCTGATTCACTTATAAGTTGTACATCTAGCAATATTAATAACCATATGTATCTTGGTACATAACTGAACCTATAAAATATAATATGAATGTTATTATTTTTCTGATTAATTTAAAACATGTTTTATTGCTAGTAGTCACTAATTGTTAATAATTATTGTTCCAATTCCCACACATACAGGAAAAAAAGAAATATATATTTAAATTATTAATTACATATACCCCAATATTATAATTCCCTATTTTATTTATACAATTTTTTAAATTTCCCTGAGTATACTACACTGATTATCGAAAATAGTACTTTTAAGAATTATAACTGTCCCTTATTGTTGCGCATTGAGTCAACGTTTACACGAATCTGCACTGGCTTTTGAAGGAGTCTGCATTCCTTTTCCGGGAGTCACAGGAAGTGCTATGCAGACGTCGCTGGCTGGCGAGTGAGGTGAACTTGAGCCTGAGCTGTTATCAGCTGAGCGTGTCAACGCATCGTTACCTCGACCATTGAGAGGTACGGCGGCGGCCATCGCGTACTCGACGGCTTCTGACGTCACTGGCCAAGATAAACCCTTCCCCGGAGTACATGGGCAGTCGAAGGTTCTTGTAGAATCTGCGTCGCTCCGTCCGACACTGGACAGCTGGCTTTGAAGCGGTGAACCTGATTTGTCCACAGTCCACTGTACTAGCTTTGCTGCACTGTATACATTCATTATTGATTTTAATAAAAGTTAAATTCGTCTTGTACTTTATCACGCCATTGCTGTAGTACTTTTTAAACAACTTATAACAATTTCAAAAACTATTTTCTTGCATGATTGTGTTGTCTTATGGCTCATATTAATTTAGTTTTATGTGTACTCAACATTGGCACGTTTGTGTACATAAATTCTGTAGCCCCATCCTGGCCCGGGTTTTTCTCCGGTTTTCCTTCGGGTAGAGGCGGATTTATCATACAGGTTCTCTAGGCTTTGTCTAGGGGCGGGTCTATTGTAACAATAAATCGTGAATTTAGTGTTATTTCAATTTTTAAGCACTATACTCAGAATAATCTATAGTTCGATAATAACTTACATGTAATTTTTTGCTTAAAATTACAAACATATTGACATTCTATTAGTATTATAACTCGCAGCTAACTTTTTATCTTATCTAGGAATTTTTGCTGAATTTTTTGAATCCGCCTCTGCCTTAGGGCCCTTGATCGGAATTGATGGGATGGTCCCTTGCTTGCTTCCGGAGAGTAAATTAGTTTTTTTCCCTCCACGTGGTCATACGCAGTTTGTACTGTTTTTTGACAATAAATTTATTATCATACTGGATTACAATTGTGGTGGACTGTAACGCGACAACCTTTGTGACACACTATATTGTCGTATCTGTCTCTGCGACTCGTCAGCCTCGTAATTTTCTTAAATTATATTGTCGATGTACGACCGGTATCGTCACTGCTGCGTCAGAATGCAAGTCAGCGCGCGCTCCAAGCTGAGCGTCACCACAATCAGATGAATCGGGTTGGACGTACTCTGTAAGTAACTTCGGAGACTGTGGTTCTATCTCACGTGGGAGGGGGAATAAATTCCGATGGTGAGCAACTACTTTTTTCCCATCGTTAATATTTTCTATTTCGAAGGTTTTACATTTTTACTGTTCACGAGAAATCGTAAGTTTGTCCCAGACGGGCTCATAATCTCTGCCGTCGCTAATCGTGGAGACAATAGGAAACTCTATTCGCGATAAGGCGTCGCCATGTGGAATTTGTTTGCCCTTTTTATACTGAATACTGAAAGTATATTCTGATCGTTTTACCAACTAAAATATTGCATAGAAGCTTTATAGATTCTGGTTTATAGGTCTTAGCATATTAGGTATATTGTTATATTGAACATCTATAGTTGCGTAGTATTGTAGCAGGTTGTATAGTTACGATAATTGTAAGTTCTTTGCAGTAGCGTTAGTAATTGTGGAATACACTAAAATGCTGTTGATGTCGCGTAGCCCCGAGGAAGATAATGTGCGTTACGGAAACTTCAGTTAAATATTTTGCTTATAACCATGAATCTGTTTTTCCACTAAAAGGAGATTACTACGTTTTCGACTTACTCACTTAGTAATAAATAGTAATGATTTTTTAGCTCATTATTTTGCATACAAGTATTTTAATTAAGATTTTACTCTGCTTCAATATGTTGCTGCTCTTATGTTCAAATAATGTTCAAAAATGATAGATGGTATCATATTTCAAACTTCTTCTTTCTAATTATAAAATTTGATTTTTCAATGTTAAGTCAGGAATTGGAATATGAATGGAAATTAATATATTAGCATTTATTCCTATACTCACTGAAAAAAATAATTTTATTATATTTAACGTAACATATTACAATTAATGAACATCTTGGGTGTGTGCGTAGTAACTGTTTTAATATTTGGCTAACGTCAGATAGTAAGGAGCAATTAATTCTATTTCTAATTTTGTTATAATTTCCTTTTCTCATCTTTCTTTTTTTTTAATTTATCTTTCAGTTAAATAAATATAAACTGGATTTGGGCCAGAAGTTTAACCAGCTTGTTTTATTTCAAAATATGTAGGTTAAGACTGCTGTGCTCGGAGTTGGTTTACCGTAGTTTTTATCAGTTCTATTGTCAAATACTTATTGTAAATACATGTATATTTATTGTAAATAGATAAATGAATTCTTTCTATTACATTTTTTAAGATATAATTGAATTAATCTAAATTTAACCATTTACTCATAATAGATGAACATCTTTCATAATATTATGCGTATGTTTTTAACACTGATATACATGGATTGTGATAAATTGTCGTAACTTTAATAGTCCCTTCGCCCACTAAAATAACTCCACTGTAGTGAAACATAAAACTATTTTGTATCAGTGAAAAAAACTTCAATGAAAACTGCCAGCACTGGGATATATGGAGTTCCAGCCGGTCGAGCCCCCGACTGTGGTGGGGGGTTACTGTGACAGGTAGACGGCTCGCAAACTCAACACCGAGTCAGTGTTCCAGTAGATTCTATATTTTTGTGTCCTCGCATCGTCACCGATACTCCTAGCCACGTAACGTAGCCGAAAATTATGCAATATGACTGCTTAAGACGGATTGCCAACTCCTACGACTACAAGTTATAACCAAATAAATATTTATAGTACTCACAAAAGCGACTATTTACTGTAAAGAAATACAATTTGATGACACAACAAACAAAGACACAAGGTAATATTCGTTCCATACGCTCGATGTACAAAGAAGAAAAAAAAATAGCGCGACAAGAGCAAGTGAATTGAATTGATGGCCGATGTTGGCGATAGATTTAAGTATTTCTAAAATTCGAATGTCTTGCCAACATAACGCGAGGTACAAATATCATTCCTCTTGTGGACGATAGCGATGTAAAAGTGTTGGCTACACTGTGCACAAGCGCTATACTAACATCAAGACAATTAGACTGACAAATAAATAAATAAATAAATTATTGTTAAGAGAGCTGTTACAAACTGCGTAAGACCACGTTGAGACCGACAAAATAATTTATTGGGACTAATCCATACTCATATATAAATGCGAAAGTGTGTCTGTCTGTTCGTTACTTAATCACGAATAAACCACTCAACCGATCGTCATGAAATTTAGCAAAGATATAGCTAAGATGTTCAGGATGACCACATACTAACTTTTACTTTTTAAATCCGTGTAAAGAAAGAAAGAAAATTATTTTGACCATACATGTCGATGAAATCGAGAAAAAGAGAGCTATATTAGCTTACGCCACCTGAACAGTTAGAGATAAGTGACAACTAAGAATGGCAATGTTGTTCGCCTCAAAGAGTTCTACAAAACATCCGCGTCTATCTACAAAAGTTTCCCTACATTATCGATAAAACGTTATGGAAAATAGGTGTGTTAAAATACATCAATTTAAGAGGGAAGAAATCAATAATCATCAAATTTAATAGTATTATTTGTTTTCCAATTTAACAAAGATTAAAAACATCTTTAAAATCGTAAAATTTGGACGAATGGTTTAGGTTTTAAAAGAGTTTTAATGAAATGGTGCAGCCGCGCTGCCCGCATTGTTTATTGCCTCGTTAACGAATATTCGACATACGCGGCTCCTGGCGAGTGGGTTCGTTGGACTAACAGGCCAAAAAAACAACAACAACAAAATCCCGGCAACGCTGGGTAATCAGCTAGTGTATAATAAACTAATAAATATAGTGAGTTTCCGTTCATGATTTTTTTTTGTTAAGTTTGATTTCTGAAAGCAAAGAATGTGAATTCGAATACAGACAACGCAAAACACGATGATGTAGAAGAGCGAAGCACTCAAAGCAAAACCTCTCCACTAAATGCGACACGAGATGTACCATTCTATATAGACGTTCCATGGTTAAGATGTCCGCGCCCGCAGAGCACTCTAGATGAAAAAACGCGGCAGAAGCTTGAAGGTGCAGAAGCTCGAAACGATGTAATCAGTGCGACGATGTGTTTTCAATCGTCTGCTTCTGCAGCGAGGGGGGGTTCACGACGAAAGAGCTTCGGGATTGACGGCTAGAGTGGTGATGGGTGAGGAAAGGGGGGTTTTGAGTTGAATGATGGGGATAGGAGGGGGGACGGGGCACAGTGGGCCAGGATTCCTTCCTTGCTCGCGTGGGATTTTCTTTGCCGAACCTAAATCACAATTAACAAAAGATCTTAATATTTTCGAAAATTTATAAGGCAAAAAGAATCCTATTCAATTTCTCTGTCAATGTATTAGGGGATCTAAAATGAGACATAAATCCAACAAAAAATGTGATTTCTTTTTCATTTTCAAACGCATTTACAGGCTTCGAGGCCCTTGCCTGGGGGCGTTGATTTGTCGTAATAATTAATGTCAAATTTAGAGTTCCTTTATTATGTCCAGAAACAATATTTCCCGAATAATCTATAGTTGGATAATAATACATTATTGTGAAATTTTTTATTTATTAATACAAGTTTGTTCGCAATCTGTTAATATTAAATAGTTAATATAAGCTAACTACTTTTATTGTTATCATAGGAGTGTTCTAAAATGTTAAATGTACATCTGAATTGATGGGATGGACCCTTGCTTTCTTCCGTAGAGTAAATTAGTCATATGCAGTTTTTTACTGTTTTTTCCACACTAAATTTACTATAATAATAATAATAATAATAATAATTATTATTATTATTTATGCGATTATTCCCCTTAAGGAGAGCGATTGAACTTGAATGACATTTTTCTAAGTATTTTTCTTTTTTTTTTCTTCCCAAAACTTCTTCATTGTCTCTGAGTGCTTCTTTTTCCTTTCATCGGTCCATTTTTTCCAGGCTGTCTCAACGTTCTTTCTTCAAATTTAACATGAATAATATATATGTTAATAATAACAATATTTAAATAATAACTTTCAATTATTGTCTCTTCAGC
>NNCF01128780.1:93970-108502 GCA_002313205.1 Laupala kohalensis
CTAAATTCACGATTTATTGTTACAATAAACACGCCCCTAGACAAAGCCTAGAGAACCTGTATGATAAATCCGCCTCTACCAGAAGGAAAAACGGAGAAAAACCCGGGCCAGGATAGTAGGTAGACATATACTGTCACGGACATTTTTGTAGAACTCGTCAAGGCGATTAATATTACCACTCATAGTAGTCATCTAACTCTAACCGTTTAGGCGGCGTAAGTAAATATGGACAATTTCTTCTCCCCATTTCATCGACATTTATCTTCAACTTCATTTCTTATCTTTCTTTGCATACATTTGAAAAATAAAAGTTAGTTAAGATATCCAGGATGAACATGGGCTATCTCCGTGCTAAATTTCATCAAGATCGGTTCTGTGGTTTAGTCGTGATTAAGTACGAAACAGATAGACACGGTTTCTTATTACGGAATTTTTATATTAGTATGGACAAGTATACATGGATTACTGTTTCATTTGTCGTTTCGGCCCACTGTGCGGATGGGGGTCGGTTGGTGTGGAGTCGTTGCGAAATGTGAATAGAGAGCGCGGCGCAGCAGAAATTGACGAAGCGATCGGCGTGAAAGCGGTGACTCGCCTCCAGTCGAGGTCTCTTCGTTAGGAGAAACGCCGCCGCTTTGAAGGAGAAACACCCGGAGGCATCAATTCAACCCCGTGTTTAAAGCTAAATTAGGGGAGCGACGTTCTCTTGGAATCGGAGACGAGTCAGGCGATGTCGAATGAGAAGAAGAAAAAATAATAATTTGGAAGATGTCAAATTAAAAAGACATGTTAAGATTGAACATTCCAATAACTGCAAGTATGTGGAACACGTTATTACAAAATAAATAATTTAAGACTTATTATTTATTTATTTATTTATTTTATGTCTTTTGGCGTGGTTCAAGCCATGTAGCCTGCTCTTCCACCTAACCCTTCGACTTGGGAAGGAGAGATGTTGGGTTTTCAGGGAATTCATGGAACCGAACCGACATTTGACTAGAGGAGATAAGTGAAACCCCGGCTGAAAACCTCATCAAGTTCGGCCTAGCAGCCCCAACTGAAAACCCACGCTCTACCGCAACGGCATTGTGGTAGAGAAGACGCTACTACTAGACCAGCGCTGTCGGTCAAATTTTTGGATGGAAACAAAGTTTCGACTGTAGGTTGTTTTTTTTTTTTTAATTAACGGTTTAGGACTTGCCAACGTCTAGGTCATTAGAGCCCTTGACTTTAGGTTTAAGTCGTCGTCAGGTGTTACATCTAAAGTCGAAAACTTGTTATTTAAAGCACAAAATAAATGGAGTTCGTCCATCATATGGTCGTAAGCCATAAATTATTTATTTATTTATTTATTTATTTTGATTATATAATGGACGTTAATAGTAGTATAACAAAATAGATTTGCAGCTAAATCCTATTGACGAAATTTCGTTTCATCATCATCACCATCATCATAATCAAGCAAAAAAAGACATCGGTATTACTTATACGTATAAATTTGAACATGTATATGAGAGTTTTTATGTATTTTTGTGGGGGTTTAGGGCTCCTCAACGGCAAGGTCATTAGAGCCCTTGGGGTTAAAAAAATTGTCAATTATAATAAGTTGTTAATTACATAAAACCTGTGTACACACATACACAGTTTTTTTTATGTAATTAACAACTTATTATAACTGACAATTTTTTCTGTAATTTTTGAAAGTGTCAAACATGAATTTTATAGGATCTGAATCTAAAAGGAGTTTATCTTGAGCAAGTTTTTGTCTAATTTCTCTTCAGTAATACACCCAAATATATTTTGGGGAATTTTAGGGAATATTTTTTAAGGTAAATAGTAATCTATTATTATTATTATTATTATTATTATTATTATTATTATCTCTTTATTTAGTGGCGAGACTCAGACCATAAGGTCTGCTCCACTGTGTGACCGCGTGAGAAAAGAGAAAAATACAATTTATGCAGAAGTAGAGAAATTAGGGAGGAGTAGCATTTACATTTAAGCCTGAGAAAGCAAAGTTAAGGACGATTCCGGAAAATCTTAAGCGATTGAGGAAAATCCCAGCAATATCTCAATCAGGATGGCGGCTTAGGGCCGAACAGGTTAATATTTCAATACAACAATTACCATAATGATATGATACACACATAACAAAATTTACTATTTACACCATAAAAATCTCACGATGTCCCCAGGAAACACAGAATCTAGTCTGAGAAACACGAGCGTTGTGTTTTACGTTGTTTTCTAGAAGGAATCCTACCGCGACGCTCCTAGTGAGGATCTTTCACGGCAGGAAACATATTTCCCGAGGGCGACCACAGCGCTCTGAGCGGACTCCACAGCAATCACCTAGTCTCTGTCGTGAAAAAAAGGTTGAGTAAATCTGAAGATGCGAGTGCTTGTCTCCAGCAATTCACGTATTCGCTTGGCTGCTTTCAACTCGCTTTTCTCGGTTCACGGAGCACCAAGGTGGATGCCACGAGAACATTTTTAACTATTAACGTTGTGCAGCAGTTGAATCTGAGAAAGCGTCGTAATAGTTTTAGTACTCTTGATATTGTTATAGTTATATTCTTATAGTACTCTAAATACCGATTATATTAATTTTTATGATATGCATGTTGTATTTACTCCTCATTTATAATAGTTTATAGTACCTTGGCACGAAATGTGTACATTAATTCAATAGTCCTCATCCGAATTTTTCTCCGGTTGCCCTTCGGATGGTTGCGATTTTTCCATGGACGGAAATGTCGTTAATACTTCTGTTTTATTAATCTCGAATTTTTACTTCACATAATATTTACTAATCATTTTGGTTATAAATGGATACCAGTAAGTTTTTATTAAATAATTTATTTTGTAAATCTTAAATCCGTCACTGCCTTTGCATCGTTGATGGGAACTGATGGGATGGCTCCTTGCTTTTTTCTGTAGAGTAACTTAGTTTATTATCCCTCACATGGTCATACGCAGTTTGCAACTGCTTTTTTGACAATAAAATTTATTTAATATTTTGTACACATTCTTGATAAATCAGACTAGTTCTTCACATATATAGTTCAGAATAGTGAACACGCGTATCCTAATCGTATGGGAATTTAAATCGTTTCGTGGATATCAACAAGACTGGCTGAAATGGTGTGAAACGATATAAACGAGTAACTTCGGAATTGAATTGTAAATAGCTATCACTTGCGAACGCAAATTACGGAGTTTTACGTGGAAGTCCTATGAGTTAGTTCATTGAATTAGGGCGTCGCCGAGGAGGTAGGCTGCGGTTGTGGAAATAACTATTCATCAAATGTGGCGGGGGGAAGAGGCTATTTCAAACTCATGAGCTAATACGGTTCAAATCTAATCAACTGAAACACGTAGTGAAGAGAAGATACCTGCAGTATATTACTTCGGAAAACTCCCATTTTGCGTGTCATCCATTCCACTACATAGAAATTCACTTTTACATTTTAAAAAAATTATTTTTTTTAAAGAGAAGAATCTTTTACACGAAACTTTCGTATTTACTTTAAGAAATTTATAATATACTCCAGTACTTTCAAGATATTGTCAAATGTATAGTAAAAAAGGGTGTCACAAACAATGTACGACCACGTGGAGGGCAATAACCTTATTTAGTTTCCGGAAGAAAGTAAGAGGGTCTTTAGGCGGAGTTGGAATTAAGCATACTCCTAAGATAAGAATAAGAGTAGTTCGGTACGTGTCATAAAATTAACAGAATATCAAATAATACTCAAAAAGCTATTTCACAAGTACAATAGTTATAATCTAAAGATTATTCGGAAAATATTGTTTATAAATCGTAACTATTAAAATAACTCTAAATTCGATGTTTANTGTGTAAAAAATTCACTTCTACCAGAAGGAAAACCGGGACCAGGGGGGTACATTCTACATTTTCAATTGATTTACCATTTTCACGAATACTATAACACAAATATATCCGAAGGAAACATTGTCTCATACATATGAAATTGAGCGGAACTCACTACTGATTTCCAGAAACACGTACAACTCACATTATTCGTTCAGAAGTCAAATACGTGCAACATGCAATCCAAAACTCGCAGCTTCTACCACCGCACCCACGATTTCCCCTCCGTCTCTCCAACGAGATTGCTCTTTGCTTTCCAATTTCAGACGTCCTCTCAACACCGCATCGTCTCCCTCTTCCTTTATTTCGCAGTCAAAGGAACGTCGATTGCTCTCCGCTACATATATCGACTTCGACGTTGGGAATGCGGTTGGCGTGATTATAACGCTTCGATTTTCTACGCGAATTGCGCTGTGGTTCGGGGAGTTGATCTTGTACTACAGCTGAACGAGGTATTCCTGAGGTGCAACGATTTTGTGCACCAAGACGCGATCTCATCACGGGGTCTGATATAAAGGAATCTTTTCGTATGGTGTACAATCTGGATAAACCATTGACTAGTAAGAGGAAAAGAAACAATGACGAATAACAACAGAGCAATACTGTCAGTTCAAAAGACACGTGTTTCCCATTTAATTTGCATCATTCAAGCGACAAAATTTATTTTTTTAAAGATATTATTCTGCATTTAAAACTTTTCCTTTTCTTCAAATTTTTGACTTTCGAACTTCCTTGTAATTTATAAAGGGAAATAATTATTTCATAATTTTTTTTGTAGGTTTTCGTATTTTTGTTGTTGTAGGGATTGGGAACAAGTGACTTACTGCTTAAGGAGGCATTTCAGTCATAAGTATGGTATCCAAACTAGACATAATTCAATTCAGTTCCAACTATAACCGCACATTACGTTACGCACACTGAGAATGGAATGAAGGAATTTCTGATTACATTGCGTTACGGAGGGGTAGGTGGTGTTTCTCTTGGCGTTGTGTAACGCTCTTTTATGGTTTTTGTTCTATAAGGTGCTATTTACTCTCATAGTTTATCTATGTGATCCATTTATAGTACCTATCCGCTCAGTAAGAGCACAAAGTAACGAGAAACAAACAATGAAGATAAATCAAAATTTGTCACTAAATTTTCCGAAAAACAACAACTTTCCTTCTTGAGTGAGGGGGGGGGGAGACAGAGCCAGAGCCACGAAACCTTTTTCAGGAGGGGTGGTGGTGATAGATATCTTTTCAGATGAGTTATGGAAGGAGGAGGGATTTGTAAATGGTAAGTTTTGTGTTACGTACTTAATGCATCAAACATAATTGTGAAAGCAAAGTACATTACTCTTTTCGACGAGTATACACGATACAAATTATTACCACTTTCTTCTACAATTGACGTCTATTTTATAATTTAATTAAATAAATAATGAAAGACTTGCGAACTTTTATGAACGAATAATATATATTTGAGGATATCTTTTATCACGAGTCGGCAAACAAAACAAACGATTGGTACTAGCTGACGTTTCGAAACATTAATTGCTCCATCTTCAGAGCTGTAATTGTGAGGATGATGTACAAAACACACAATAAAAACAACAATAGTATACATTAAATGTATGAAAAACTTACCGAATAACCCAAAGCAATGTTAATATGACACCGAATGATTAAAGCCTACCACAACAAACATATTATGCGTACAATTTAAAACGTAACAAAAAGCAGCCATTTGGAGATATTATAATTATATTTATTATAATATTATTGACAAATGTGTTGGCAGCAGTGGTAGGGTTGTTTCGCCATGACTTCACTTATGAATTGTCATTTTTGTGTTCGACCTACACCAGGGAGGTTGTAGAGATGTTGCGTGTTCAGAGGTTATGGCTGGAGGGTATTAATGATGTGGTTTCATAGCGTACAGGTATGGGGTTTTGTGTAATAAGGTTTTTTGGATATGTGTTTGTAACCATTTTCGTAGTTAGATACGGAGTAATCATCGATATATTATTTGTGTTAATTAGATGTTTCAAACTGTACTATAAATAATGTAAATTGTGTATGTTGTAGCCCCGATGAAGGCAAAATAAATTACCGAAACGTTGTCGTTGTAAAAGAAAGAATCCTTTTTTTTATTGTTGACCAATCCTCAAAGATATCTTTCTGTTATTTAATATATTGGTCAAGATCAACATCAATATGTAAACGGTAAAGAAGACAAGAAAGTCAGATTTTTTTTCAAGATGATCTCTGTGGAACAGTGGCGATCGGCCATCGGCCGCTGGGTAAGAGGTTCCCGGTGAACAGGGGACCGGATCCAATACAATATAAAATTGTATTTAATGTACATGCTGAGTGCGGCAGTAATTGCCACATTATTACTAATTGGTTGGGTGGAACCGAACCCTGGGCTTCCCACTGTTGATGTCATGGAGGAAATTTGGGCCAGTCTGAGGAACGTTTTAGAGGGACCGGGCAGGCACTCCACGCTTTTGCAGGATCTTCTGGGCTTCTTGTGAGAGAGTGGAAGGTCTCGAGCTCCGAGTTGCTTCTCTCGAGCAAGAGAATATTTCTCTCTCTCGAAATATCGATTACTTGGAGAACCAGTCTCGAAGAAACAACATTTTGGTCTTCGGTCTGGAGGAACTCCGCGGCGAAACATGGGCAGACTCGGACCGTTTGGTCCATGATGTTACAGCGCAGACGGGCGTGCAGCTAGGATAGTTCGACGTGGAAGCTGCTCATCGCGTAGGACGACGAACAGGAAAGAGGCCTATAGTGGTGAAATTGGCCTGATTGAAGAAAAGGGATGAGCTCCTACACGGAACAGCGCATAATTTGCGAGATGCGCCGATACGGGTTGCGGAGGACTTCTCCGCGCCCGTGAGGCACGCTCGTAAATTACTGTTACATTATTTGCAGGATGCGAGTAAAGAAAGGACATCGGACTTCTTTGAGGTTCGACAAGCTGGTCGTGGACGAACGACAATACACGCTGTCCGAGCTCCAGGAGGTGAGCGATCCGAGCCCCCGAGTGCAGCCTACTCCTCCCATCGAGCGCTCACCCGCAGCACCCACCGGAGAACCCTTCGGTGCACCACCCCCTGGACACCGCAGCGGTGCCTGAAAGGACGCAAACAACGGTTGTGACATGCGGCGCATGCATCTCCCGTTCGGCTTTCGTCACCAGCACCTCTCACCATTCCAGCACCCCCACCCCTTGACCGGCGTGNATGCGGGCGACCTTTGGCCAAGGCAATGGGTGGCTGGTGCAGTTGGGAGGAGAGAACAGTCGAACAAGGGTATGTCTTCAAACCGCTAGAAAGAAAGGCGTGCGGTAGTAAACATTAGCTTTTGGAATGTGGAAGGGATCGCTAAGAAACTGCCTAGAGAAAGCTTTCGTGGTTTCCTGGAAAAATTCTCGGTGACTGGTCTCGCTGAAACGTGGAACAAAGTTGTAGACGACGTGTCTATAAACGGATACAAAAGCTTTTAGTAAATTTGTGATGAGAAAAGGTTCAAGAGGTCGACACCCTGGTGGTATTGTAACTCTTTGTAAAATTGAAGATAACTTTAGTCTCCGCGAAATTACAGTAAATTTACAAAATGCAGTTTGTTTGAAATTAGATTATGAATATTTTGAATTGATAATTGTAATATTGTATAGACATCCACAAGGATCGATGTACTACAACAAAACATTTTACGATGATTTAGAAAATAAACTGGACCAACTTAAAACTAGGCATCCATTTTCAGGACTGTTAAAATTATGGGATTTCAACTCAAGAATCGGAGAGGAAACATCTGTCACTCAAATAATTGATTATGATGATGAGGACATTGATGCAAATGTAAAAGGAAGGCAAAGTAAGGATAAAGAATTTAACACAGATGGAAAGAATCTCTTAAATTTATGCTGTATCATCGTTCAGAAATCCTTAACGGAAATCATGGGCAATACTTTATGCGTAACTTCACATTATCTTAGTACAAATGGAAGTAGTGTGATCGATTATGCTTTAGCGAGCGAGAAAGCATTGCACTGGTTATACAATTTCTGGATTGAAAGTAGGGTAGAATCACAACATATGCCAATATGCATTAGATTAAAATCAAATATCCCGGAAAAAAAGTTCCAAATTTTATCACACATAAAAATCCTATGCGTTTCAAATGGACTGAAAATAAAAAAGATGAACTCATCGAGAATTTCTGCAGCAGTTTCGAAGGTTCCTATTCAGTTATTCGCTCACACCTAGCCACAGGAAAATATAATGCAACAGCTGAAGTACTACAGAACGGACTTTATAAAGCAAGTAGAAATATGAGAGTATTGGAAACAAGCAGGACTAAACAGGGAGACAGGTTGGTACAACGCTAATTGCGAAAAAGCTAAAATTAAAGCTGAAAACACACTAAAATTATTTGTTTGGCATGGAGAGAAGTCTTGCGTCAAATATACATCAAGTTTCGGAAACAGTATAAAAAGATCGTATTAGGGACCAAATTAGCATGGCAAGAGGCGGAATATATTAGACTACAAACTCGGAAATCGTAAATTATTAATCATATAGACGGGTTAAGTTGGGAAATCCATTTCTACGATCTCCTCAATACTCAAAATATAGTAGTTACTACAACAATTGAAATGGAACCTCAAGTAGCTGAATTAGATAAGAATATAGAGATAGAAGAAGTAATGTTCGCGATACAGGAACTAAAAATCAGCAAGGCAGCGGGATACGACGGATTTTAAAGTATTAAACCAAGAAATTGCTCCGGTAATTTGTGATATCTTTAACTACATGTATACAATAGCCGTATTCCCTGTAATCTGGAACACATCAATTATTTTTCCAATTTATAAAAACAAAGGCAATGTAAATGACACCAATAACTATAGATGAATTTCACGCATCAGTGTTGTAGTAAACTTTTTTTGTAAAATACTGTGTAGTAGGCTGAAAAGATGGGTTGAGAAAGAAGAAATACTATCTATTTTACAAGCAGGATCCAGAACAAATAATAGCACAAGAGGCAATATTTTTATTCTTACCTGTCTCGCGGAACGGGCAACAGCCGTTAAAAGAAGAAAACTATATTGCGCTTTTGATGATTTCGAAAAAGCTTTTGACATGGTAAATAGGAATATATTTTGGACTATATTAAGAGAAAAGGGTGTATAGATTAAATTTATCACTATGTTAAAATCCGTGTATAGTACTGAGAGTGCATGTGTCCGTCTTTATGATGGCACCGTCACAAATAATTTCTCCGGAAATCAAGGGGTCAAGCAGGGTTGTGTGCTTTCTCCACTTCTTTTCATATTATTCACAGATGGACTCATTGGTAAGTTACGTAATATTACTTCGCATGCTCGTACAATAGGAGAAAACTATAGACCAATACCAGGATTATTTATTGTTCGCTGACGATCTAGTTATCCTTTCAAAAACTCAAATAGGATTACAAAATAGTGTGAAAGCGCTTGAAATATTCTGTGCCGAAATGCAACCTAAAATAAACATTAAGAAGACAAAAACTATGATTTTCAAAAATGGCTAGGTGATAGGATTAAATGAAAAGTGGACTTATTGGGGAGAGTTGGAGAATGTGAAGGAATGTACATATTTATGTATAACTATACCTATGAATGTATCGTGGACCAGACACAAAGAAAAAGCAAAACGCAAAGGCTTGTACATATTTAGTAGTATCATGCAAAGTAAAGCAACGGTACCGGAAATAACATCAAATCTTGCAGATAGAATGTTCAATTCAATCTTGGTACCCGGAATAGCGTATGGGGCAGGAGTATGGGGGGCAGGAGAAAATACCATGTTCAATTCTCTTCAAAATACATATCTCAAAAATTTAATTGGTCTTGCAAAAGGCACTGCTAACAATGGTATTCTATGGGAATTTGGCCAGGTGCCGGTTGAACTCGCACTGAAATTCAGAACAATAAAATACTGGCTATCGACTAGGGCGGGGACAAAAAATACTATTGTTAGGGAATCGTATCATAATAATGGAAATGGTAAATTGAGTAGGTAAATTAGAGAAATTATCTGTAATTTAGGGCTGGAATATTTATGGCAGGCCACACCTGAGAGTAGTGATAGCAAGGTAATTCAAAATAAATTATATGAAGCGTACAGATTAGAAATAGAAGTGAGCAGGTTAGAAAAAAAGGTAACTCATTGTTCAAACAGTTGTAACAGGCCACTGGGGGCGCAAACCATACATCAAATCACTGAAATCGAGGACGCGTTCAGGTTACGGGTGGTTTCGACCAAGGGGATGGAACCTAAGAAATAATCTAAATTCGATTTGTCCAATATGTGTTGACCAGGAAGAAGATTGGATGCACATCCTGTTATATTGCACACAAACAGAAAAGTACCGAAAGTTTTTGCAAATTGGGGGCTTTATAAACGAAAACAGAAACATTAACTTGGCAATTAATATAATACGTGACAACAGAATGTCTGTAGTGCAATCTTTGGGGCAATTTCTAAGCTACGTAAGGGAAAAAGGGAAAAATAAATGAAGGAGGTTATAATGGTTGGGTAAAATGCAACGTGATACTGCCGGTTATTTTGCCTTCTATGTTACAGATTACGAAACTTCTTCCTAAGTACAGTTGAAGAAATACTATTTTGTAAATACTTTTTTAAAAGATTCTATTTGTAAATACTAATTCTGTAATAATTCTTATATACTCTTGTCTTATGTAAATACTTTTGTAGATGTCTTTTGTAAATATTGTCTCTTGTAAATGTATTTTCCATGTACAGTCTTTGTGTCCTGACCGTTGGTTTTCCGTGGTTCCCAACGGTGCTCAATGAATTAGTCAGTTGCACCTATTTCAGATTTAAGAAACTATTACAGTATGCCAAAAGTTTATAATATAATGATAATTAATCTACTATTCATGCATATCTAAATTTAGTATTACGACAGCAGGAAATAAAAATATCAACCTTTCTAAGAAAAATGTAGACGCAACTGAACAATTCATTGAGAGTGAATACCAGGGCATTTAACGCTTAAACCACGGCATTACAGGGCTTAAGAAGGTAAAGGGACTGAAGCCTCGCCACATGTAATTTAAAATGTAATTAATGTTAATAAAATGCCCTATTGAATTGAATTGAATTGTTAAAACTTTAAAATCTGCAACAGTTTAGGATATATTTGGTGGATGTTTTATTTAATTTCTTGTAAGAGATGAAATCGCTTTCAGCATTTACAATAGAAAAAATACTAGCGAGTCATCTTTCTGTTAAGTGGTTGAAGGTATTTTAGTAATTTGGACTTAATGAATATTATGTCAAGAATTTAACTACAGAGTCACTTCACACTGTTTCTTTGTATGTTACAAATCAATTTATTTCTATGTTTGTTTGACTGGCTATAGGCGGCTACATTTCATTTTTGCTTACAAGAGAGACTCTTTGAGTTGAAGATAGGATAAAAAATGAGATGAAATAGAATTTTATAAAAGCTTGTTTTGCGGATAATAAATCATATGCATAAAACCCTTTTCTCTGTCCCTCCAGTACGCCCAGTGTCGGAGCACGTACCAAAAAAACAAAAAAAACAAAGGATAACAACCTTAGAGAAACAGAAGTAAATGAGTCTTTCAGTGAACTCATCTCGAGGATATTTTCAAAACAAGATTTGGACAAAAATTGTAATTGAGAAGCCAAATGGTAAAGAAAAAAGTACATTTACTTGGAAAATAAAGACATAATTAAGTAAACTTGTATTTCAAGTATTAATCGATGTTATTTATGTCATGTCCCAACACTTTTTTAACATAATATTATCTATATTTGTAATTTTTTTAAATTCATATATATCTGACATTCATTTCAGGAAATATAACTTTTAATCAATATACACATGCATCTAAGAGCGTTCAGCAAGTATTAAGTGCACCATATAATTTGTAATAAGGATTTGTTCAATTTCAAGAAGAAAGGAAGAATACAACTGAAGAGCGGGAACATACATCCCCGAAACGTAATGTGAAGTACGAACTGTAATGAGTTTGTGCGTCCTTAAAACATGTTGTCGTGAATAAGGGCACTGGCAACTAATTTAACAAGTTGAAAGACAACATTACTCTTATCTAACAAATAAATTATGAGTTACAAAACATTGGCAACCTCAGTAATGTTTTTACTTTATACCTAAACGCGAAAAAATGCAGCAAAAAATAACATGATTATCGAGTTTGTTATTTTAAAAATTCTATTGCATCGATCATTTTATTGAAAGACGTCATTTTGTTACTCGAAAGGATTGAATTCGAATTCGGGTTTTAATCCGAATTTGGCAACAAAACATTTCTCCATAATTACATTTCCGTTTGACGGCTCAGATTGGAGTATGTCTCCCACATAACTCGGCATCCATGTCTGCATATCATATCAGTTAAGCTAGTAATGATATTATTCTTGATGGATTTAACTTTGTCTTTGTCAGATTCATGCCAATGGAATTGTTGAACATCCACGTACGTCGCGTAATCTGTGTTGGCGTCAATTAAGTCGTTCATCAGCATTTCTGAAAGCTCATCTCTCAGACCCCTCTTCTACACACATTTGCTCGTAAAAGTGAAAACATTTAAATAGGGAGTAGCTTTGTGAACTCACAATTTAATTATTTTGGGAAATGAAACTGAATATGACTTATTGTTTGTCTTCTTCAATATTTATCCTTTTTTTTTATTTCGTATTCACGTCATCTGGTTACTAATTCTGTTATTTACGTCCATGCTGCAATCAACAGTAATAAATAAACTTTAATGTCAAAAAACAGTAACAAACTGCTTATGACAACGTGGAGGACAATAAATTAATTTACTTTCCGGAAGCAAGCAAGAGACCATCTCATCAATTCCGATTATGGGCCCTAAGGCAGAGGCGGATTTAACATAAATTACACTTACGATTTCTTTTACCAACAATATATTTTAATAAGTTTCGACTCATGATTTGAGTTGTCATCAGGTGTTAAGATATTAACATATATTATCTAAATAAGGTCGTCAGTGTAAATTATTTAATTATTTTTACGTGCTTACTTTTAAACTTCGTCTTACTAAATATTTTCGATCTCATTTTTCTAACCCATACTGTGAATTGTGTTAATCGTAATTATTCTCAGTGATTTTGTTGTTGCTGTTTTTCTTTTTCTTCGACTGCTTTTGATTTATTATCTTCTATATCTCTATGCAATCATACGTAGTACTTTTTCTTCATTGATTATAATTTATATTTCATCAGTTGATCACCATTGTTCTTAATGTTCACATAAATAATATTTTAATAAGGAAGAAATACCGATATCAACACTGCTTTCTACAACATGAGATTTTACTATTGCTTTTTAACAACAAATTATTTCTTTATTTCACAAACTTTCACGTCAGTCTCTAGTTTGACAGTTTCTCAATTTTAAACAGTTGTTTTTATTTCAAGGTTTTTCATTTTATGGAAAATGTTTGAAGTCGCATATGTTATTAAAAATGTATTAACTTAATTAACTATTACATTTTAAATGTTCACCTCCTACTTCTCCGAAATTCCATATCTACCGATACAAAATACTCGCTTTAGAGACACAGATTTGTCTCGAGGTAAAGCAACATATGTGCTTCCCAAGAGACGATGTGGCAACACCGGAGAGCAATGGATAGCGAAGACCATACCCCTACAGTATAGACCCTTTTCTAAAAGTCTGTTACACCGAGCTTGATCAGTGAATGATTCCAAATTGATCCAAACGGACAACCCGTTAACTGATTGTTTATCCGGGAAAGTGAAACCTAACACGGGGGTGGAATGGTATGGGAATGGCGTCATTAAGTAGTGTTTAGAACACAGTCTAATATCATTGTCACCATTTATACCATAATCTTATATAATACAAGCCGAGGCTTGAGAAAGACAAAACCTCTATCTGCCATGGGAAGTCCGATGAGACTGAGTGTAGCCCAGAAAGGTCCAAAAGTAATATTACAAAGATAATGGTTAAAGTAAACTTACTGCCAAACAATGCAATATTACGATGATAGTTCAAGGTATGTCGACAGGAGTCAGCGTGGCTCAGTGGGTAGAACGTTGTTACAGACCGGATTGGCCGAGGTTCGATCCCCAGTAGGGTAGAAAAACACATCTCAACATCCAAACTGACTCCCAGGCCTACTCAGCTTAGAATAAAACGGAGTACCGCGTCTATCCTGAGGTTAAACTGGCCACATCCTAGTTCTTCTCCTAGTGTCGAGGCCAAGAAATTGCTCTACCGTCCGCGAATCCCTTGGGCACCTTCGGGGCTTGTTGATTCAGAAACAAAGCCACTTATTTGCGCAGTACCCCAAGGTTCAATTCTGGGACCTAAACTCTTTTTATTGCATGTGAACGACATGTCATCATCCACAACAGATTGCAAAATGCTTATTTTTGCTGATGACACTTATTTACTATGTAAACACGCCAATGCTCAAAGAGTTTTGTCTAACCTTTCGACTTGGTTCCATGCAAATCGTCTCATTGTAAACACTGACAAAACAATGTCTATGTCATTTCACAATAGTATCACAAAATATTTACCCCAGGT
>NNCF01128780.1:109230-124984 GCA_002313205.1 Laupala kohalensis
CACGCCATTGCTGTAGCACTTTTTAAATAACTTATAACAATTTCAAAAACTATATTCTTGCATGATTGTGTTGCCTTATGGCTCATATTAATTTAGTTTTATTCAGGTAAATTCAGGTAAACTCAACCTTGACACACCCGCGTCCATTAGATCTGCAGTCCCATTCTGGACCGGGTTTTTCCCCTGTTTTCCTTCAGGTAAAGGTGTATTTTTTATGCGCTCCCTATTTTCTTGCCTACGACGACGTCTATTGAAGTAATAATTTCGAATTTACAGTTATTTTACTAGTTACGATTTATAAATAATATTTTCGAATAATTTATTGTTTGATACTAGTACGTATTTCTAAATTTTTTGTTTTGTTGTATTAAATACAAATTTGTTGCTATTTTACTAATATTAAAACACATACCGAACTATTTTTATTATTACTTTAGGAGTGTGCTGAAATGTTAAATCCGTCACTGTCCTTCATCGGAAATGATGGTTTGGTACCTCACTTGCGTCCGGAAAGTAAACTATTTTATTCTCCTCAATATGCTCATACGCACTTGTCACTGCATTTGTTGCAATAAATTTATCAATTATTAAATGTATTAGTATTATTCTCTCTTTCCGAGGAAAATCAATATTTTTAATACACCGTAGTTAAAAAAGGAAGTGTCTCTATAATTTACCAATTACATAGACTTCAATGAATCACATATCCCCTAGTGTGTATATTTTTTCATAAGAAATAAAATAAAAAAATATACACACTATATTTTTATATTATTTTATTTGGTTTTTTTAAAATCTGATACTGTAAGAATATTTTTAAATATTATTTTTTTAAATTAAAACTACATTTAATAAATTTATATTCTTATTTTACCATCAATATCTGATATGAGATTTAATACAAAACTTCCTTATTATTTTTAAAAACAAAATATAAAAATATTCACATTCAATGTTTAATAAAGAAATCATATACTTGTCAATGTTTCCGTATGGTACGCATCTTTTATAAGGTTTATATTTGTCTTCTATTGTAATATTCCGTACAAAAACTCCTCGAATTGTATGAGACGGCAAGTATCTAGTTTTCTTATCATAAACATAAAAATATTCACCCTAAATGGTAAATATTTATGTCAAGGACCAGATTGAGAATTCATTATTTTAGGTATCTTTAAAATTGATCGGTTTCATTCCGTACACTTTATAGCGTGTGTCAATCTTATACCTTATACCGTGTGTCAGTTTTTAGTCCGAAAATAAATAACGAAATATTTAGGTTTACATATATATGTTTTTTAATATTAGTACAAAATTTTTATCATTACGCTCTACTACCATACACTATCTAAACTTTTTGATAGACTGATTGCATGAAAGTAATAAACTTTGTACTAAATAAATGTACAAAATCATTTGTATTACATTCCCAGAAAAGTAAATTTTTGGAAATGAAAAATAGCTTTATAAAAATTCAGTAAAATTATTATCTAAGAAATATTTTTATGTAATTATATTTACTTAATAATACGTAATCTATCGCTGTATTAATATCTGTACTTAAAATACATTAATTCGAAGAAGAAAAAAACTGTAAGAAAAAACATTTCTTAAACCTCACTCCAAGGTTGTATTTAATTCTCAAACTTTTAATAGTTTTTTTTTTCATCCAAACGCGTTAAAGATAGAAATAAAAGTTTATAAACAATTTTAACTTCTAAGAGATATCACGGTAATCTATCTTCATGAGACGGACACAGTTCCGCATCGCTTTCAACAAGAACTCCTCCACGGTAACACCAGGAGAAGGCTCTTCGCTAGTGAGGTATTAGTAGCCAGTGAAACGAAGAAAGAGAGGGTGGCATGCAGCGTACCCACCCTAAACAACTAACCCCCTCTTCTGGTCGCTTTTGGTCCTCCGGGCCGGATATCCGTTCTCGACCTTCCTTGCACCAAAGGAAATGAGCCAAGTCGAGACCGAATTTCACTTGGGTTGCAAATCCATTACCCATTTCTTCTCCTCTCCGTCCCTCATTATACCCCCCTACAACCTCTTCGCAAACCTTTTTTTTTTTTCCTTCTTCTTTCTTCTCCGGAACACGCGGTCGCCACCCCGGGGAGCGTTGCCCAGAATCTGTCAACTGCTTCCCCACCCCGAATAACAGCTCGAATAGAGCGAGGACGCTAGAAGAAAGAGAGAAAAAAGAAAGAAGAAAAAAGGTCTTCGATTTCTAAAAGCCATTCTGAAGGGAGTCTCTCTCGTTAATTCGAGTTGCTTTCTCTAATTCTGCGCGCGCTGCTTGAAGAAGTCTTTAAAGTCGTTGGTTCCGATGTGGGAGCAGTTTACGATCATCAATTACGTCACTCTAATGAAACTAATAATCGATCTTTGTGAGTCGACCGCGGTGAGGGAAGAAGTTACCACGTGGAGTGTTCTAGAATCCGAACGAGGGAGCAGGTGTCACGGAAAACTTTTTCTCGTAGTAAGCTGAAATCATGTGAAAAACTGTTTTCATACTACGGCTAATTAGAAAGCGAACAAAATATAACCTTTTTATGATTGCTGTTTCATGAAAAGTTTTGAAAATTTTAAAGTTATAACTGACTTTGTTTATCATCATTTTACCTACTTTACGCCAAACGCTTAACTTTTGATTTCCCAAAAAAAAACACCAATTGATTATACTCAAAAAAGAACATTACAAAAACATACATTTAAATTTACTGCTTTTCGAATAATTAACATTAAATGTTCAAAAATAAAAATAATTCAACCATTCATATCTATGATAAAAACAAAAATATTGGCAATCATAAAAATTAGGTTTTTTTTGTTAAATCGAGTATTGACCAGCTGGAATAAGGTAGGTCATCATTTTTATGATGAAATTTCTGTTTTAAAATACTGTAATTTACTCCTTTCTCAGCAATCATTTAGGTACCCGGTATGTTGTGATGTAAAGCCGAAGGAATACTGGTTTATTGTCAACATTTTTTTCTTTTTTGTCTATGACAATTTTAAATTGTTTGTCTAAAGTATGAAATTACGAGAGAGCTTTGAAATTTTCTTTTAAGTCTGGTTCACGCTTACATTTAACAACGTTAGGCGTATAATGCCAACTTGGAATATTTCCATACAATGATAATATTAGCTCTCGATATTTTGTTTCCCGCCAGGATTTTCTTTCACTACCTCTAATAATATTTTTCATATCCTGAAAGACCATCAATTGAATATTACTTTTCTTTTTTAATATATGAAGCATATGAGTAGTGGTTGTTACCATTGGTATGTTTTTTTTCTTTTGGTAACATGATTTGAATACACGATGAAAATATATAAATCATTTCACCAAGGCAACACATGATAATTTCTTTTATTTTTTATTAATATTACACACATGACATTGTAATGACATTGTTCAGAGCATTAAATATACGTATATTACCTAACTTATAAAAATTGAAACCTCTGAACCACCAAGGAGAAAAAAAGGTGTTGAAATGGATTGGAAAACAAGTTATGGCACTACATATTACTACAATCTTAGGTGATGGAGAGTTGCTGATTAAATCTGCCTTGAATGAATGTCATGAAACTAAGTCAACTGTGCCAGCTTGTTCAGTAAATGATAAAGACTCAATCGAGAGCCAAAATCATTAATAAACAATTTAATTACCTAACAATGATGGTCCAGATTATTAATATCAACAAATAAAGACGTAAGTTAGAAACATCTGTAATAATGTCTACATCGTGGAGCTCTAATTTTCTAGTCCATAGCTTTCATAAACACGATACTTCATGGAACATAGTTCTGGAATGACCACGTTAGTTGAAATTGTTTACTCCTAGTACCTTCCCAAACACTTCATACTCCATTCAGACAGTGTACAGAACGAATAATTAATTACAAGTATAACAAGGACGTTTTGACACAAACATAGCTAATATTAATCTCCAATAAATTTTGTTCAAATCCACTTATTTTTAAAGGTTATGTTTTTTCTCGAACCTTGGTATCAGTAAAGGTATACTTTTTCATATATATGATCAAACTCCCCATAACTCTTTCAAAACCCTACTAATCTTTCCGAGAACGATAAATATACTATTTGTAATATCCATTAAATACACATCAATATTCGAGCATTGACCATTAGAAAGAGTTACTTTGTATTTAATATTTAACGAAATGTATCGTTGCTCTTACGATAAATCATCTCTCCCGCCAGACCTTCTATATAAAAATCCCAGGTTACTGGGTTATTAAATAAAATGTAAATCAGCATTTGTTACACTAAAACAATTTCATGGACATTCCATTGAATTTTTGTATACATTTCAAAGTAGAGTGAATATTGTGATACTATTTCCAGGTTTTGGCGTAATTATTATTTGTTACTTAGAGTCAGCGTGACTCAGTGGGTAGAGAGATGATTTGCTGACTGGATGGCCGAAGTTCGATCCCAAGTGGGTGGGAATTATTTATCGCTCCGTAACATCCAGAATGACTCTCAGTCCTACTCAGCCTGCTGTAAAATCCTGGGGTCTAACCGGCCTGAGTCTATCCTGGGGTCTAACCGGCCTGAGCGAGATGCTGGTGACTCCTCGTAAGACTAGTTATTGCGGGGTTCTTCTCATTGCGAGACTTAATCCCTTTGGCAGCTTCGGGACCTGTTGTGGGACAATTTGACCTAAATTTAAATATAATTTAAGGGTATTTTCCACTTTTCCCATAGGAGATGACAACTGATCACGACATTTAATTTCATCAAATACGAGTATATTCAAAACTAAGCAGTGTATCATCGAAGCTTGTACGAAATGAGCACTACATGAACTTATATTCATAACTTAAGTGTCCTCTATGATGTATTGGATTCAGCGTGGCTCAGTGGTTAGAGCCCTGAGTTGCTAGCTGGACGTCGGGGTTCGATGCCGATTTGAGGTGGGGATTTGACTGACTCCCAAGACTATGCAGCCTTCTGTAAAATGAGTACCAGGTTTTATCCAAGGGTAAAACCGGTCGGAGAGAGATGCTGACCGCATCTCCTCCTACTAGTGCCGGTGTCAAGTGGAGCCCTACCCCCCGCGAAACTCTTAGGCACCTACAGGACCTATTTTTGGGATAGTTTGAATTGACTATGATGTATTATAAAAAAAAGTAATACCTTTGTAAAAGCTTTTCAATGTCATACTTCAATATACTAGAACTCCACGTTTAAGCAGAGTAAGAACACATCTTCCTTTATGATTCTGGTCTCTATGTGCTCTAACATGCGTTTTTTTACGTGGATGACTAGGTCATTCTGAGTACGAACTTTTACAATCTTAACAGAAATATTTCGCAGAAGGTATGAGTCAGTGAAATATCTAGATCCTTTCGAACTTGGTAGTTCTCACAACAATTAACGTGCATTATATAATCTAAATAAATACATTCATATCACAAAATATATAGTATTCGTCCAACATAAGGTCGCAAGTCTTTAATTATTTATTTGCAGTTCTCATTTGATCTAAAAATTGTTCTTTCATAATAGGTTAAATTTCTGATATGACTTATTCAACAGGACATCATCATTCAGACATAAAAAAAATTTGCGATATTTCGTAGATTGATAATTTCTAGAAGGTTTATCAAATCCATAAATTAATTTTCCAATCATATGGAGAGAAATCGATTTATAATCAGAATATTATTTCACCTTCCATTTTACTGAATAGTAATTTAATTTACATGGCAACGATCCAATTTAATAATCATCCACATTTTTTTTTAAACCCACTTCGCAATATACGATGAGTTGATTCTTTCTGTCAGTGGTTACATCGGTGGTTTTGTCCGCAGAGTTTAAATAGAACTTGTAGCATGGCGATATATTGCTAATTACGACAGTGTACAAAACTAGAATGAAACATTTTAGATGAGCTCAGTATATAGTATGCGTGCAAACCTTGTTCGCTTCTGGATTGTGTGTTAGCCACCAAACGATTTTGACAATTAATGGATTGTTCGCGCGTGTTCCAATGGTGATTTGTTTCAATACAAGACGGGACAGAGAGCTTTGCAGAGCGGAATTTGTATGGTCGTTATCTGCCTTTCGCACACGCGGATAACCTTGATAGACCTTATCTCTGTTCACTGATACCTCGGATTCGCTTAATTATTTACTCTGATTTTTTTTTTCTATTTTCAATACAAATATGGAGTGATTTATAATCAGTATTTTCATTTATATTAAGATAGTAAAGGAATTTGTTGACGATATTCATCGCTTATAGAGTTTAACTATTTTACATGAATTCATAATGAATTTTTTTTGTGGGGCATTAGACTCGTCAACGGCAGGGTCATTAGAGCCCTTCATAATGAATTATTGATAAACAAACTGTAATAAAATAAAAAAGTTGTCTTTTTTGTGGCTACATTTTATCTATTACCTTGTCAGAGTTCGCTTTCCTTTCTTTATTCATGAGAGAAATAAAAATACCACTAAAGACAGAATGATACAACACAACATTTAGGAATCATTATAAATTTTACAGTCCATACCTTATTAATCATGTTACGTCGAATGAAAATGGGAGACGGGACCGGGATTCGAACCCGGGACCTTGAGCTTTACGCGCTCATGCGCCATCCCGTTCGCCTCCCGGGTCCGTCTACCATTCTCATTCAACTTGTGAAACCCAATGACCTCTGNTACTTCCTATGGGAGTCGCCTCAGATGAGGAATCTAGTCTCTACGAGACCACCTCAGAGGTCTTTGGGTTTCACAAGTTGAATGAGAATGGTAGACGGACCCGGGAGGCGAACGGGATGGCGCATGAGCGCGTAAAGCTCAAGGTCCTGGGTTCGAATCCCGGTCCCGTCTCCCATTTTCATTCGACGTAACATGATTAATCTGTTACCTGGCGGTGAGGTTCACCGCAATCTAAGAGATTTCTAAGTCCATACCTTCTTAACAAGATGATTATATATCATTCTACAAAAGGAAATGTGATAAACTAGTTTTTCAACGTTGTCATCACTTTGCTCAAGACGTTTGTATGTACGTACAAGGCACATACATGATTTTTTTCCTATTATATTTTGTATGCTATGATATTCCATTGATTCACTCAAATTTTTTTTTAGCTCTTGTAGGAAAAGTATTAGTACTTTTATTAGACCGAATACTTTGAGAATATTCTGGATCGAATATTCTTCCTCAAAAAATAAATAAACCTAAATATAATAATAAAATTCAAATAAAAAGCAAGATTCGAAAGCACTCAGGAAATGAAAGCACCCCATCGTAAACCACTTCTTAAACAAAAAAACTGATGTAATTGATAATTTGATGGTATTTTGTTCATATTATAACATCTAGCTAACTACTTCTATTCTTATCTTAGGAGGGCGGTAAATGTTAAATCCACCCTTAGAGTCTTAGAGCCTTCGTTCGGATTTTGGTCTTTTGCTTGCTTCCGCGGAGTAAGTAAGTTTATTGTCTTCCACGTGGATAAACGCAATTTGTAACTGCTTTTTTGACAATAAAATTAATTACTAGTATTATTGTTGTTAAGATATTCTTAGACGACACATCCATCTTCGGTGGGTTCTAATGTGCCAGATGTCGACGAGCATCAAAGACGGATTAATAAAAATCATTACAACATTGGAACTAAGCGACTCTACTATTAATCATTATTGTTATTATTCATTATTATAACAAAGATTATGAAGATTAAAAGTAAAATATGGTCGAGTTCAAAAACTGAAACAATTAATTTTCTTTGTTTTACACTTGAAAATTAAAATTTCAAACAATCTCTGTTCAGAACTCTGGTAAGAAAAATAAGAAATGATCATCAAACTTTTATCTTAACTTCGATAGATTTTGCTGGACGTTGACGAATAAAAAAGTCAGTTAGGATTTAGTCGTACACACAGTTATTAAATTATTCACAGTTCATGGTAAGTTTTATTTGTTCATTAAACCAAAAAAAAAAAAAAAATGAATACATTTTCNTGCATTTTAATGTGGAATAAAACGCAATTCAATGCAAATAATTAATGTATCCCTTTATCATCTTCGGATTTTCGTGTCCATGTGTGATTGTGAAAGTTGAGCTTCATCTCAATGTTATTTCAAACGGAATATGAATGAAATATACATGTGGCATGTCACATCATTACATCACGCATGAAATCGAGAGTAAAACATGTTTGGAATTAATTGTAAAATGAAACTTAATGAAAGGAAAAATAAAATATACCGATAATGCTCTTTCAGTTTTTAAATTAGTGGATGAAATATTCATCAACGTATTTTTTTGTCTAGAGGTATTCATAATAATTAATCTCTCGTTTGTTTTCATTTTCGCGAACTGAGAGTAATTTTGCATTTCATTGATAATCAATGTTGGTAGCACCACATATCACTGTCAGATCCAACATAGCTAAAAACGGCATGAATATAATGGTTTTAATTTATGACAAGTTGAATTGGTTGCGTTCTTACAAACGTTACCTGTTTAGATATTTATGCGTTTCAATGGACGAGAATATTTGTCGCCCGACACCAAATCATTAAATAACCAATAATGTCATTCATCCAATTTTTCTTGTTAGTCAGGAAACCAACCTAAAAAATGAAAACCTCAAGCTCACCTCATCATTACTACAGCAAAAGATTTCGGTAATTCTTTTCAATTTTGTTCTGACTTAGATGTCCTCTAGGAATCTGCCACAGATCTTGCTTTACATATTTTAGTTTCAATTCTATTTCTTATATTTTGCAATACGTATTTTAAAAATATATTTGCATAATCCAAAATGTTCCGAATTATTTAATTATATATTAAAAGTTAAATTCATTCCCAAAACGTATTACATCATTGAAGTTGTGATAATAAATATAAAATATTGACCACGTATTGTGAATTGATAGTGATTGACGCTTTTATTATAATATAAGCACAATTTAAGAATCATCCAAGTAAATTATTACAAATGTACTCGAGTTCCATTATGTTTTACTGTAATAAATAGAAAAACGCATTTTATGAAATCTACCAGAAATTTTTACGCAAATCTCTATTTCCTTCCTCTTTAATTTAATGTAAATGTCTTTAAGGCCAAAAAATTGTCCACATCGTTTTAATTCGAAAATCAACGCTATTTTTAGTTTAAACTCCCAGGATATAATTTTTTTCACAGTTCATCTTCGTATTTTTGTAAACTTTTTGATCCTTTATATATTTATATCCAAAGGACACCCACAATGTACAGTTTTATGAATATAGTTAACACTGCTATTGATATAATTAGTAAATAGAACTGAATGACTGATCAACTGAAATGAAAAAAAATACAAAAATGAGAAAACACAAAAAGAACATAAAAATATAGTATTTAATAAATATAACTTTTTCAAACCTATTTTAAAACAAGAATGATATTTTTATTAACATTGAAGTGAACTATATCGTTATAAAAAATTATCCATATTTTTCCTAATAGGTTGGTTAAATACATACGCATTCAAATTTTCTTGAAAACGCGTTCGACATCCGCAAAGGATGTTTCATATCCTGAAGGTTATCATGTGAAGAAATATCGAAACGGAATTCGTCGTGATGTGGAGAGAACCCATCTGGCATCAGACGCAAAGTGATAGGCAAGAACGCGCGCGTATATGGGCAGACGACGCGGCGCTGCGCGGTACCGCTACCCGAAGCGGCGTTGGCGCAGCAATGCGGCGAGCGATGGGCTCAATAACTCACACCGGATGTAGAGTGCAGCAGCGATGGAGGCGGTGGAGCAGGACGGCTGTGCAAATATATCACGAAGGTGCTTCCTCCCTCACACACCAAAGGTAGAACCCCCAAAGCGAAGACCTCGTCCCTTAGGGGTGACATGTGACACGTCTGCGTTGGGGGAGGATAGAGACGCTTGGTTATGGGAAGGTCCACGCGATAAATTTTTGTTGTTTTATATTATACGAATAGGAATATAAAATAAATACTTGAGTTATCTCATTTGATATAAATTTTCTCTTTTTTTTCCTTTTTATAAATAGCTTTCAAACAAAACATTATTTCAATTTTTTTCATAAAGATTTGCTCCAATTTGAGATTATAAAATATAAAAAATTTAAATAATAATATCCAAACAACTGAAGACCCCTTATTCACGTAAGAGAATAAATTTTTATTTTTGCTTTCTGATCCCATTTTTTTGAAGATTTCGATTGTTACGTCAGTATAAGAAAAGAAAAAGTAACCACTACATGGAACAAATAAATGACCAGAGCTAGAAGAAAGTTGCTAAGTATTTTGTCCGAAATTTTAGGTATAATTCAGCGTGAAATATTTATAATAAAATTTATATAGTGTATGTGTTATCCCGCAGAACAAGTATGTTGCATAAAATGTCTTGAATAATTGACAATAAATCGCTAATAAGGTTACGTAGAATAAATATAACAAAAATTATTAATCTTATCTCATCTGCTGAGGAGGTATTATACTGAGATATACATGACACAAATAAAAAACAGCATATTAAGAATTTACGATAAATAACCTTAGGACTCTCGGACAGACATTTTTTAGTTTCATTTATATGGATTCTCTTCCACTCTAAAAGAAAACTCTGACGCCGGACCTGCTACTCCCGCGTACATTGTTCCCGTGACATATGGTCACTATTCCACGCTCCAGAAAGAAACATATATTTCCAGGGACACAGCGAGGCATGGTTCGATACTCGTAGGAGCGCCGCGCTGTCGTCCCTAGGGACGGAGCACTCAACTGCAATGGAGACCACACACGTCCATGTCTCGTACAGCAATAAGATTCTCCATTCGCGCGATATTCAAAGGACAATATTTATCCCTGATTTTTACATTATTAACTTTTAAAAAAATTACGAAAATGTAATAGAATTAATTCATGAATTCTTTATTAAACCACTTTTAAATGCACAAATACAATAATCTCATACTTTTATTTCAACAAAATTACCAACTTGAACTAACACTTAACATTTTTCTTCGATTGATAAAGTTTAAATCCTCAGGATATAGTTCTGTTTGGGTCGGTATGCAATTTCTTTTCTTCTCCCTAGCCCGAGTAACATCCTTTCAAATAAATGAGTCAAGTGACTATTTTTAAATGAATGAATGAATGAATTCTTGATTAATCCATTTTTGAAGTACAAATATAAAAAGTTCATTTTTTTTCTCAACAAAATACCAACTTTAACTCTCTTTACATTTTCTTGGATTGATATGATCCCGAGAATATAATCCTGTTTGGGACGGTATGCAATTTCTTTTCTTCTCTCAAAAAAGTAGTCCGAGTACAAGTGGATGGTGTCTGAGCGACTTAATAGTCGTCTCTGTTATTCGTCGACTTAACAGTCGTCAACTGCTCAAACATATAAAATACCGGGTATTTTAATCATACTTCTAATCTGAGATTTAATATACAATGTACAGAACATGAAAAAATTCTGAGAACATAAATACGAGAATAACAAAACAGATCCACATTAGTTTCTAATTTGTTACCAAAGTGAAATTATTAAAATACGAGACCTCGAATTTGAAGTTCATCAAGGTAAATCATTTGGACTAACGTTTGTAAAGGAAATATTCGTATTTTACAATTAAACACTATCGTTTTTCTTCTCAGGAGTGTTGCCTTAAATGGCTGACAAATTAATAATTCTGTTTGCTTTCTTTAAAGATAGAAACTTGAAACATTGACAAGATTTTGCACTTCATTTTCAAAGAATGAAGCAGAGTGACGTGTTATTTCTATTCTTTTACTATACCTCACAAAATAGTTAAGACATAACATTTATTATTTATTACTCTGCAATTGAGCAATGCTCAGTGGTAGATTAGAAAGACAATAAAAATATACATAATAAAACGTTAAATAACAAATCCAGGACCCCAATATTTATAAAACACGAACTCACAAAACGGTATAAAGTAGTTAGAAAATTAATATAGAAGGTAGCAATGAGAAAGAACATTCATTTAAAGAATTAATTGTCTACACGAGACCAATATGTGCGTACATTCACATACATACACAAACTTTCGCTTACTAACACATGCACTCATATGTACTGTACAAACATACTACAAAGAATCTCTATCAGTGTGTAATTGTTTTGCACATATTCAGTTTTTTTTAGCCAATTATACGGAATGTAGAAGGAAAATACAGTAATCAGTCATGAATTTTCGATATCTCTTCGGCTTTTTACAAATTACCACCTGGAGAGTTCTAAAATTTTGGCGAAGATATTCAATGTAGTATGTTCAGAATTTTGTTCCCTCAATAACTCACGAACAAGTTGATGCATCAGAACAAAACTTGAGAATTGACTGTGAATGAATTGGGAGTACAAGTCTATTTCCGGACAGCTCATACCGACTTCATTTATACGTCGTGCTTCATTTCTGGTTTCTTATAATTCAAAATTTAAAAAAAATTGTTGTACAGAAAATTCTGCGTTAAGATTGCTAAACAGCATTTCCGTAACATGTGCAGTTGTTGTTATAAAGCAAAAAAATATCTTCGTGAAATAGAGTTATGTGATACCTGTTTCAGATAAGTCAATCAGGCAATTAATAGGAGTTTAGGAAAACAGTATATATATATATATAACGACACTACTTTTTTGGAAATGGACGTGATTTTCTACTTGACTGAGGAAGATTAGAGACCGAAACTGTTTCATCCAATAATAGAGTGACTTTATTTTCTATTTCACATTAACTTTAAAATTCACATACAAATCTTCAAAATTCAATTCTATTTCTCCCTCTTCCTTCCATCTAACGATCGGTGGACGTAAAGCGAAGTTAGAAGAATCGCTTCCAACAAACGTAACGCCACAGTACTCATTTCGAACAGTTTCCTCCCGTCGCAAGAGTAGACACCGTGTCGGGAAACGCACGACTGATGGCAAGGGGTGAGGGGCAGGTGTGATCAGAGTCTAATTGGCACCCCGCGGCGATCACCAACCCTCACCATCTCATCTACCCTTCCCCTATTCCTCACCGCTTTCAACCGTGGGGCTACGTAGATTTGCACAGTTCAGGTACATGAACACGTGGCAACTGCTCGGCGCAACGGGGAGGCGATGTCAGCTATAATGAAGTAATGCTACGCGGAAACATTTTCCGGGTATGTAGTGTTACGCACAACGAAATCAGATATAGACGTTGCAGAAAGTTCTCGTCCCAGATATAGAAACAATGCGAAGGAAATTCTTCTGATTAAAGGTCCCTAAAGACGACCAAACAACTTTACAAAACAATTATAACTTTTATGCTGTTATTTAAAGCTACTTTTTGGCTATTTTACAATCGGAACACGATATTTGTTGCTATTTATAATTTAATGCTATTTGCTAGTTTTAACATAAAGATGGCAAACATCAGAAAAGTAATGAAATAATTATAAAAAATACCTTTTAGTATTTTATCACTCCATTCAAAATTTTGTTGCGAAATAAATTTTGAGAATAAACGAAATTTCTACATCGCTCGGGAATGGAACATTTTTTTTAATAAATGGAGTAATTTTCGTCATGTAAAAAAGTGTATAAAAATTTAATCCAATCCATTTGTTTATGAAATTACAATAAATTATTAGGTGCATTTGTGACTATTCGGCAAACTTTGCTACAATAATTAGAAGTAAAAAAAAACTCACTATTTCTTACCGACATTTTCATATAAAGTAAAATATACCACAGGTTAGAATAAAAACATTTTAAGTTGAAAATCAGATCTTTAAATTTTTCTCTCCAAAGTTCGGTCGAAGTATTGCGCTCAGCGCCATCAATTACATTGTATAATGTTGAGTTACTGTTTATTAAATGAAGAACATTTTACACTTATGAGATATAAATTAACATGTTCAAAAAGTACCTAAATTCTATCCACTTCTACCAACAGAAAATATAAATCAATTTCATTAAATGCTTCATATTACAAGTGTACCTTCATCCATAAAAGATCAGGGAAACAAGATTAGGGCGTTTCCCGAAAATTCTCACAATCTATAATTTTTTTTCACGAATTTTGTCTCAAATTTGTTTTATTGAAATAATTTTAATTTATGCATTTCATTTCCCTCGTATTGCAACACGAAAAAAAAATGTCACGCTACGACATTAAAATTCGCCAAAAATTTCTTTACAGGCTTCGGTCTGAACTTAGTTCTTGATTAAATAAAATGTGTGACCAGGTATTTTCAAATTTCAGCAATATCGAGAAACAACAACAATGTTACGAAAATATTGCGATTTTCTTCTCTGTTTGTCGTTCTAATTATCTAATGACTTACATAATGAATACAATACCCCGGACCACAAATTATTGTTTGGACCCGAAATATGATAAACTTCTAAAGTTGTCAAGTAATACCAAATATGACTAAAATCACTCAATTTTCCACTTTTCAGATTAAATACTCACTTGAAAAATAAAAATTTTACAATAATACTGCTTTTACTAAAAGAGTTTAATGATAGTTTCAATCTCTCAATAAATATTATTTTCCATACGATTTCGGATGATGTAAGCGATGTTATTTCCTCTTATACTTAATCACGCCATTGTTACAGCACTCTAGATACTGATTAAATTCCTTTCATCAAGCATGTTGTTTTTATCCTTTTTCGTAGCAGTTTATTTCTAACTCTACGCACCCTTGACACGGTTGTATACATTATCTCTGTAGTCCCACCCTAGCCCGGGTTTTTCTCCAGTTTTCTTTCAGATAGTAGCCAAGTTTTCAATGGGTCGAAATCTCAGTAATANATACTGCACATAATACATTTCAATAATTGTATTTAATTTATACGTAAATGATAGATGTAAACATAGCTGAAGGCAGAAAATGCTGAAATATCCATTATTGACATTGTTTGAAGCAAGGATTAAAAAGGAAAACAATTCATTTTGAAATATAAAGAGAAAACTATACGTATTTATTACTTAATTTCTTTTATAAATATTAAATACGCCACAGCTCTTGCGTCAGAAATGATGGCATGGTCCCTTGCATGTTTCCGGAGAGTATCTTAGTTTCTTATCCCCCACGTGTTCATTCGCAGATTGCAACTACTTTTTGACAATGAAGTTTATTTTTTACTCTATTTTATTATATTGCAACTTCAGTAAGTACCATTACGTACCTTTGACACCGCCAATGACCTTAATTCATTTCAACTACAAGGGATTGGTAAAACGATCCAACTCGTTACCTATTCCGTTAAAATTTATGTCAATCCACAGAAGTAAAAACTTGTGAACTTGGTGAAGTATATTTAACTCTTACTAGCTTATGTGTTTGCGTGAGGTATTAAAAATTGTTGAAGGTAAGTTGTTCGTTATCGATAGATAACGAAAAAAGAACTACGTTTCAATGTACACTACATGAATCAACACCCTTGATCATGCCATCAATCGTGATCCTAGATTAATATTACAAAAAACGTGTTTAAGATTACAACAAATATAACTAAAACGGAAATCTCTTTCATTAATTTATTCAAAAGAAATTGTGAAATACAACAACAGATTCTTGTTTTCTTTCTTTGTTCCTACTTCTCTCTTTCTCCCTCTCACTCTCTCTCTTTCTCTTTCTCTTCACCGTCACTGGATGTGAATTCGCGACTAAGGACGTTCGTGTGGGTGGAAGATTCCAAATACAATGAGAAACATG
>NNCF01128780.1:127924-144972 GCA_002313205.1 Laupala kohalensis
AGTATTGAATTAAAAAGCAATCAATTCTACAAATATTTAAAGAAAACAATAATACAAAAAGCAATTCGAGAGATTATAATTCTGACTGAAAAGTAAGTGTGATACGTTAATACACCATAGCATTGTTTACTACGCTCACCAACATTTGAGAAGGTGGAACTGTGTAAAAGTATACTTGATTGTAATAAAAATATTGAATAGGAAATGGATATGCCTTAAGTTGTCTAAATTATGTCCAAACAATATTTTCAATAAAAATACATTCATATAGCATCTAAATTTATCATATTATACATTTGGAGCACAAAATTTAATAAAGAAAAAAGTTATATGCACTTATTGAATTAAACTATCAGTATTCGTAGCATTGAAATAGCATTCGTATTTGTATGACTTGCTAAGAATAGAAATACAGAGGTTGAAAAACTACACGTCTTTATTACACTTGGATAGTTTTAGACCTCGGGTAGTAATGCTTGTCTGATCAGATAAGATAAGATATTGGAAACATTTGCTTTTAAATAAAGATGAACAGGAAAGAAAGACACAACGCGGAAAGAAACAAGAAAAGAAGGAATGAATGAAAGAAAGAGAAAGAATGAAAGAAAGAGAAAGAAAGAAAAAAAGAAAAAGAAAGAAGCGAAAAGAGAAAAAAATGAAAGAAGGAACGAATGACAGAGTGAAAGAAGTAGGAATGAAAAAATGTTATTAATATCAATTAATACATTTCAATTTGATTGGAATAAATAAAAGGGATTTGTCTTTTTTTATTTATTCATATCTGAAACGAGGTTTTCATATTATTGATCTCTGATTATTTTTTTAGGTTGCACGATTACTACCAAATTGTTATATCGTGGATAAATATGTCACTAGAAGATGTAATTTATTTGTTCCTTAAGTAGTTTTATATTATTTATAACTCGAGAATTAAACTTTTGTGTTATTNATATATGAAAAACGCAAATTATATGAAATCGCAAATTATGTGAATCGCAAATTATGTGAATCGCAAATTATGTGTAATTACTTTCGACAATACACATCACTTGTAGGTAATGAGATTTGATTTCTTTACTTCACTGTATAAATATAAGAAATTATAGGAATATTTATAAGTAATTTGTGATTCGAATTATACCAATTCCATACGATATCTTGCAATTATATTCAAATTCTGTTAAAAACTATATTTTATCACAGTATTACGCAAACGTTTTTTACAGAAACTCTAATATCGTTTACATTGTCTATGAAGACCTTGCGATACAACGAATCTCGAGATGTCGTTTAAATATTGAGAATGGTAAAGTTTATTGAAGTCAAGAATATACACAATATTTTTGTTATAGAATTCCAAAATGTGTATAATAAAAAAATACAAAATATTTCTTTAATAGCGGTGTAATGAAACATTTTATCTCGTTACGATTTACCAGCGGTACTATTAGTCTTCCAAATATGGGCGCCGTTTCAAATAGACCTACGATNCGGGAGAAGAGAGGTGTCGCAAACCTAACAGATCCAAAACTTGTCAGAGAGTGGGACTTAGAAAAATAAATGGGCCCTATTTTGTTATCAGTTGTGTATAACTCAAGGAATTTACACATTTACAGAAAAACATACAAACGAAATATAAACATTATAAAATATAAATAACATTACTCAAACACTTCAACAAAGAAAACGATATTTGTCGTGACGGCTAAATTTCTAAATCATATCATCAAACGTCACATTAAGAAAGATGTAATTCTTACGAAATTCACGAGAAGAATATGTAGTTAAGGATTCACTATAAAATTCTGGTTATTTTTTTGTAACATCGTCAAAAGATTTTATGAATGATCACACAAAACCAAATTATAATTTTACATCGACAAAACTACGACTTTTACATCGCCTCTCAGCTTCACTTGAAAATAAAAAGTGTAAGAAAATAAATCAAAACATTGGGTAGAGATTTAAAATATTACTTATTTGCATTTTAACTTGTTGTAATAAGTTTCAGAGGGAAACAGCTTTCAAATTCAACTCAACTTCTACCTTTGTTTGAATCTCATCTCATTTTAATTAGCTTTAATACAACAGCAGTGCCTTCAAATGATACCAGTTCATCAGGAAGACGTTAATTCACATTTCACATTATTAATATTTACGAATCTTTCTAATAATATATATATATATATATCAAATTACACAAGTATATTTATTTTGTTTAATAACTGTGTGTTCAAGAACTTTGTGAAGAAGTTTCATTTGTATAACTTACAAGTTTTTCTAGTAATATTTCCCTTCGAAATATATTTGGCTTCTCTAGTGCACAGTGCATATAAAACGAGTATTAATACATTAATTTTCTATTATGAATCATCTTATAATAAGTCACGGTAGGTAGTAAGATAAACATTAAATTTTTCTAATTAGTTATCTGTTAATAATTTCATGGTACAATTTACATTTCAATGTGTTTTAAATAATCGTTACGATCTTTGCTCGGATAAAAATTGCATCTCCTACATCTCATGAAGTTTATCAAAACTGCTCGACAAGTTTTTGAGCTCCGACTTAATATTAATACCTCAATATTGAAATGAATAATTGACGTCAAAAATTGCGTAATATTTGGAACATTTAACAAATACGTGTATTGTGAGATATTTAATAGTTTTATATTATTTCTCAACAGTTTACCTCATTTTAGAATGGTATATTACTCATGGGTTCGGCAATATGAGGAAAATGGGATTATGTTTATTAGGTTCATTTCGATTATTTTTCCAATATTGGTTAATATTAGTTTTTTATTGTAAGTTATCGATCATGAAATGCAAAACAGGTGAGAAATAAATACGTTCATTTGACATGATATAATAGCAGAAAATAAGGGAAACCCTTGATCATACCATTTCAAGATAGTTGATTCATGTAGAATTTGCAGTGGCGCACACAGCGGGTTCAACGCAGGTTTTCTTGGGGTACTTGTTTCCCCTGTCATTCATTCCACTACAAATTACACACTTGTATTCCCATCATCATTCCATTACATCATTCACGTCTATAACAACATTCCTCATGCACCCGCGTAGCCACCTTGATTTCAATAGCAAGTGATAAGAGTGCGCGGGGAAAACGATGGAACACTGCCTCGTGTAGTTTCCCATCAAAATACCGTACGAATACATACATACATATATGATTCATATGAGTTGCATCGAAGTCGATGCTTCATCATCTCGTATCCGTGCATTTGTCACATACATTCATGATTTAGATATTCCTCTTATCCGACTATTCTGGTCTAATCAGCTTGGCTTTGCATAAGATATTTCTTTGATGGGAGATCAATCTTGCCTTGCTTTTGCAAATCTTTCCACAGGCGACACACAAGAGCGGATTGGTTGCCACGGTTGGTTGATATGAAGTCTGTGAGATTTCTAGTTGAGATGATTTAAGGTTGTGAGGAATTTTGTGTTGGTAAGTCCCTTCTTCTCTTAATTGGTTGAATGTTTGGTTGAGCTAGTGTAGGGTGTTTGTCTCTCATGTGACTGGTGTATCCTGAGTATATGATATTATATGCCTCGCATTTTGCATTTTTTGCTTGCTGCTGCTTGTGATACAAGTGCGGGGTCATTTTTGTGTTTCTGTGACATATGGGAGTTGACATATTGACGGCCGGATCTTCCTTCACGCTCAAAGCTGCAGAGTGGACATTTCCAGATCTCTGTGTTCTTTTCTGTTTTGCTGCAGTGATGGATCTCTCTTGTGCAGTTTCTATTATGTGCCTTCTTCATTATTCTCTTTTTTTGTGCTGTTGTTCGTCATATGTGTGCATTGGTGTTGGCTCCTTTTAGGTCGTTTCTAAGGAGGTCTATCCACCTTCTTCGAGGCCTTTGTTGTGGTCATTTTCCGATTTGTAATTCCCCGAATGCGACTAGCTGAGGTGAGCCATTTGGCTCCATGCAACTGAGATGGCCATCACATCTCATTCTTCTTTGACGTATAAGGTCGGTGACAGTCATCATTTCGGTTCTTTTCAGCACGTCTTCATTGGGTTCTTTTTCTTCCCACTTCATTCTACAAATTGTTCTTAATGATTTTAGATGCACGGCGTTTAGTGCTTGCAGATCTTTTTTCAGGATTGTCCTTGTTTCTGAAGAGTAGAGAAGTGTACTGAATAATATTATTTTGTATATTTTCAGCTTGGTGTTTTGGCTGATCTCGTGTGGTTTCCAGACTCTTTGGTAGAGACTTCTGGCTGGCTCCATTTATTCAATGATTTATTTGTTTGTCTATTCTACCATTACTTTGGGTATTGCTGCCCAGGTATTTGAAGCAGCTTACTTCTTTAAGTATTTGTCCGTTTATGGTTACAGGACAGACGCTGCAATTGATGAGCTATACATCCGTCTTAGTTTCGTTGATCTTGAGTGCAAACTCTTCCGCAAAGATGTTAACTAATTCTAGTAGTTGTGATGGGTTTTCTGCAAGAAGAGCACAGTCGTCTGCAAACATTAGATCAAGGTTATTACATTTATTGACATTAGTTTTTGCCTTCAGATTTCTTCCATTCATTACGTCCGTGTCACTTCTGTAGTTCAGGTCAATACCACCTGTGTTTGTCGGTGTATATTTTGTATGATACCTTGCATGTATAATATAAAGAGTAACGGTGCAAGAACACAGCCTTGTTTGACTCCAGTGACGACATCAAATGGTGACGATTCTATGTTCTCAAATTTTACAGTAGATGTTGTTTCTTGGTAGCAAGATTTGAGCAGTTAGAGCGTGTTCGGTGGGCATTTTATAGCTTTTAATACATTAATTAGCATGTTACGATCTACAGAGTCGAAAGCTTTAGTGATGTCGATGAAAGCAACGCAGAGAGACGTGTTTTGCTCTATAGATTTCTCCACCAATTGCCGTGCGGTAAAAACCATATCTATTTTTGATCTTTGTGCCCGGAATCCTCATTGAGTGTCGCTAAGTAGGCTGTCTACATGCGGATAAAGACAATTGTAGATGACTCGTGAGAGAATTTTGCTCGGGGTTGAAATGAGAGAGTTGCCCCTATAGTTATTGCATCTGTTTTTTATGAATGCATACCTTTTTTATGAATGGGTACGATTTGGGCATTCCTCCATTCCGCTAAGATGTTTTTTTTCTATCCATATTTGTTCGAATAAAGAGTGCAGCATATTTATGGCACACTGTTCTCCAGATTTTAACATTTCTGCCGTGATGTTGTCAGCTCCGCGGTTTTCATTATTTTTCGTTCGGCTGATAGCTTTCTGTATTTCAGTTTTGCTGGGAGGCTCGTCACTTGGGAGGTTTTCTTCGTTTGGTATAAGGTTGATGGCACTTTCATCCGTTTCACTCTCTTGGTTGCACAGCTGTCCGAAATAATCGTTCCATTGTTCTAATCGGGCATCAACATTTTCTATTCTATTCCCATAATCATCAATGTGTATGTTTAGGGGTTTCTTCACGAGGCCTACAAGAGTTTTAATTGATTGGTAAAAGTTGCAGGTGTCACCAGTATCAATGTAGTTTTGCATCTCATTGGCTCTATCGTTCAGCCATTGATCCTTTAGTTTCCTAACTACTTTTTCACATTCTCGTCTCAGACGTTTGAAATAAGCATCATTTTCTGTGGAAGGTGTTGCTAAGTATGTTTTGTAAGCCAAGTCTTTCTTTTGTAGTAGCTCCGATATTCGAGCACTTGATTCATCGATATTCATCGAACAATGAAGCTGAATTTTCTTGGTTCTTTCCATACAACAAAGGTGGTAACAAAGCAGCGCTAACAAAGGTGGTCTGTATTTGCTTCCACTTTTCTTGGATAGTAGCATCTCCGGTTTGGCTAGTGTTTTTCATAAGATTTTCCAAGAATTTATTTTTGATTATTTCAATTTGTACACATGTTACAAACCAAATGTTTGTAAAGTGTTATTGTATATAATTGTTATTAAAATATTTATTTGTTATTAACTATTTATATTTTTGTGTAATAATATATTTAATTTGTTTATATTAACCACTGTCTGTAACGATTAATGCTTTGAATTGAGCGCTAATCGAGCGTCAATTGTATCGATACTAATCGATATTGAATCTACTTGCAGTCGAAGAGTTCAATACTATCGATATCATCGAGGCATTATGTATACTCCATGAACCAAGATTTGTGAACGAACCCTTGTGCAAGTTCCATGAGTCATTATGCAAGTTCTCTGAGCATCGTTTCTGAACTCGTTCTTTATACAAGTTCCGTGCTCACTCTATATAAACGGCTATCAACAGCCACTCTTTACTTCATTCAGTCTGCGTCGTTCAGATGCAGTGCGTCGTGATGCTTGCTACTACGTAGAATCGTCGTGACTCCCGATCGTAGGGATGAGTGTTAGTCGAATCATATTGTGTTGTGTTACTATGCCAACATAGTACTTGTACTTTTTGGAAGATGATTGCCGTATATACGGAATCATTTTTATGTTGTGTTTATGTGTGATGCAAAGTTTAGTACGCATTTAACACAACATGAGTATGAGCATAAATGCTCTTATAACATTCTGAGTTTCAGTAGTGTGTTCGAACCAAAGCAACCTCTACTGTCTTGGCATGAAATTCAAGTTACCAGCCAGAAGCAGCTGGAACTTCAATCAACTAATCAAGATCTTCGCCGTATGTATCACGCAGCCATCACAGCGAGGTCAACTAGCGTCTGAAGACGTCTTATAAGTATTATCTCGTATACACGAGAACCTTTGCACGGAGACCTCAGAGTTTTGTACAATTGTATTTTATTCACTTCCTCATATATGAGGATGACATCAGGGAAATCTTCCTCGATGTAATAATCAAAAATCCTGCACTTCTTTCGGTTATTCATAACCATTCATGTAATAGCAGGTAGTTATATATTGTCAATTCGTTGATGTGGGGGGCATTTCCTCGAAAACTCGAGGAAGGAAGTGCTTTTTGTTTGTGTAGATGCAAGTCACACCTCAACTTTTGTTTAATCCACTTCGTCATTCTGTTTCAATTGGGAAAAGGGTATGGGAATATTAACGTACATAACTGTTTATATTTTGTGTACTTATTTAAAACTCTATAGGATTTGTTATCCATAGAGCGTTATCTGCTCACAACAGATAACTTCAATTTTGTTGTTTGCCATATCGTATTGTAATTCAGCAACTGCAGATTATAATGAAATATATGTATTATTTAACAGTGTAATAAATGTGCATTTTTGTTGAAATCAAAGCGATTCCATGAAAAGAATCTTAAAACCCTTTTAATCTCCCAAGGCTAGTTGCAACACACTAGCAACCCCTGTATATTCCCTGTGTTATTGAGCGTTTGGTTATTCGTTCATAACACATCTGTTGTTAAATCGGAGTTATGGTTTAAGCACCTTTGGTTTAGTTTTTGGTGTAATTTTTACTTCTGCTCTTACAAGTCGGTGGTAGGTGCCGCATTCTGCTCCTCTAAATACACGGGATCTTAGCATGTCTTGCCTTTTTTCCGCTTTGATGACAATGTAGTCTATTATACGCCAGCGATCTGATCTTGGGTGCTGCCAGGTGGTTTTCCTTCTGTTGAAACCATGTTATGGGTATACACATGCCTTCTATTGCGCAAAAAGTTTAGAAGCCTCTGCCCATTGTTTTTTATGTGCTTGTCGGGTCCATGTTTCCCATTACTTGAGTCCATTGTTTAGATTCTTGCCCAATTCAAGCATTAAAGTCGCCGACTAATATTATGTTGTACTTTTTTGGAAGATTGCGAACGGACATTTGTAAGTTCTCAAAGAATTCATCTTTCATTACGTTATCGTCAACTTCTGCGTGAGCATAACGGCACATGAAAGCGGTTTTTGAGTTGTTATCTATTATTTCAAAGCTCAGAAGTCTACTGTTTACACATGTTGGTTCAGAAACAACACCTTTCTTTATTAGTTTTGATGCACATAGCAACCCCATGGTTATTCTCAGAGTCTGAGCCCAACCAATCACAAGTGTAAACTGTTGCATTCTCTTATAGTTTTCCAAATCCTTGCAGGTGAGTTTCCTGAAGGCTGGTTATGTCAATGTTATTATTTATTTTGCAACTATAGCTGTACGTCGTGAAATAGTGATACTTGAAGGATTTTTGGAGTCTAGTAGTTTCTCACGTTGCATACATATAGCATAATGTAATTTAGAAAATTTCTTTGAACACAATACAAGAATTGTAAATATAACGTAAGAAACCTATTGAAACGCTTTATAATACGTCAAAATGTAATTTACAAAGAATTTTTTTTTACATACTATGGCGTGGAAATATCATATAAAATCTCTTATAAGTCAATATTGGAAATGATAATACAATCATCATGACTTTTTTTCGAAAACGTTTCAGAATTGGCACCGAAGAATCGCCTTAGTGTTAAGAGTTGCGAGTGTGGTAAAATATATTATAGACTACTTTTACATCGCCATTAGTGAGTCAATACTGCTGGTACCTCTGACTATTGTTTTTGTTGACGTAACAACAATTATTCATACAGTACAAATTTAGTGGACTAAATTGGAGTTTATCGAGACGTTTCTGATACGAGATGTTTGGCGGGTAGCGTTCACGCACCTGTCATAGCTGAAGTCTGGTTTTTATCCAGGGTGATTCCGTCTCAAGTGTTGTAAACAAACTAAAAAAATAAAATGGGTTAAGAAAACAATTTCTTATTTTTGTACTAATGTACATAAATTCAACATTGTGAGATTTTATTGGAAATGATGGGATGTCAGTAGCTGGTTTCTGAAGAGTAAAATATTTTCATGTCACCACGAGGTCATAAAAAAATGATAAGTTAAAGAATTGTAAGAGATTGTTCATTGTTAAAATGCAAGAATTCGTTAGAGTGTCAGAAAATATTATTCGTTATGATATCGCTATTTTGGCTATTTGTTATGTGTGATAGGAGAAAATAGGATACTAATAAAGGTTACTTTTTAGAAGTACTGTAGTGAATTGTCGGAGTGTGTAAACTATAAAGATTTGATAGTACTGATTTATTATAAATATTGTTCAAGGAATATGTTTTCATGCGTATAATTTTTTTTCCTCAATAAAAATGTATGTAAATCGCAATGAAATCTATTATATCTCTTTTATTATGTTTGATCAAAACAGAAATCATATATGATAAGAATCACATTGTTTACAGGAAATACAAATCGTACACAAATAATATTTACTTAATAAACAAACATAGTCACCAACCACAATTCAATGAAATGGATATAAACAATGCTCACACAAAGTAAAACATTGGTAGCTAGTGACAAAATGCAGAATACACGAATCCCAAAATATCCAAACACACGAAATATGATATGGACAGTCAATACCACAAAATTTTTGAGTGCGAAGTCATGTTGTCAAACGGACCACTCTCAGACGTTGAATTGGTTACCAACTGGCTTCCATGATCAAATCAAAGTCCGTACGAACAAATCTCCCTTGTGGCAGGAAGCCGTGATATCCACATTTACGCCTTGCTCCGCGAGTGCGAGATTCGCAGAACGTAATGGAAAACATGTCGGTATCGGATTGAAAACAGACGCAAAATAAAACGGAGCTAAATAATGGAGAGATGGTCAACTTGTCGGTTTACGGTGATATTGGTGGTGTAACAACAGACGAATGAATTATTTGTGAGTTATCAATTCGTCATAAGGTTTGTGTTTTTCCGCAACTGCATCTGGGGAGTTGTTAGAATGTCCGGACGACGCTCAAGTTTTGTAATGTGACCGGAAGTTACGTGGATTTTATTGCAAAGAGCTCCGGAAACGGAATAACGTTTTTTCGTCAACGGAATGGGTTGATTTTTCAAGCTCTCAACCGCCAGATGAAATATACAACTGTTTCCAAAACACACATTTATTTAGTCAGTCGTCGTGCTTGAAGATAGAGATGGATATTTTTTAAGATGCTAGTTTACAAAGGAGTTAAAAAGATAAGGAAATTTTGCATTAGTTGGTTTCCCACTTTAAAATCTTCATTATTATTATTATTATTATTAATATTATGATTACTATTATTATCAACATACATAACACTATATACTATCAGCTTTATTTTTGAAGTTATTGAGATCTGAGTTCTGTTATGGAACACAACTTCCGAGTACCCAGCCAGTGAGGGTAGTTTGCGTCGTCTATGGCCAGGTGAAAATTCCGACGGACCGGGACTCGAACCCGGCACCTCATGTTTTGACTACAGGTGTGCTTGCCACTGCACTACCCGCCTCGACTGCCAAAACTCCAAGGACCGGGTGGCTGTTCCGGGTTTGAGTCGCAATTTTCATCGAGCCGTAGACGATACTGACAAGTTAGTTACAGCCACTGTAAAGGAAGTCACTATTATAAATTATATGGTTATTGATAGAATAAATTTAACATGAAGGAGTAAAAGTATGTTTAAGATATATAATTAAATAAATTAAGTATTCCGTCTTTTTATTTTGGAAAGTTATCATAATATTTTTAAATCCATTCTCTTCGTGCAGCACTGTTCAATTATTGTCTGAACGCAGTACAGCTCGTTTTTGTGATTGCGAAAGAAGAGAAGATAAAATGTGCTCATATTTTACAAATGAGACAAACATTGCCATTTTATATAACTGAAATTACATCCTTTTTTCTCTCTCAAGCTTGAATGTGGTAACCTGAAGCTTGAATGAAATTTAATATTGCAATAAACTAAAACTAAAAAAATCTGAGATAAAAAACTCAACTAGCTTTAAGTTTTTCATCAGATCTCGTGCACTAATTCCTAAAATACCTTGTCCTGATCTTTAATAATGTTGTATTATTTCTTTAGGGTAATACCTTTCACTTGAATACTTGAAAGTGATGCCTAAATTTACTTAATATTTCTGTGTAATATCGATGTACCAAAATATGGAATTACATCTAAATGTTTATTAGATCACTTTAATTACACCTTTATCCTAACTCTAATTTAAAGTGTGTACAATCTACACAGTTACTTCACTTGGCGTGCATTTCCAAAAAAAAAGGTCGAGCAAGTATAAATTCGGATAAAACGTAATTAAGTTACGATTCTGAAGCTCGTAGCTAAATCCCACTAATGAATCGTTTGTATGCAGATAATTCTGACGAACCACTCGACAACTCATGTTGGAAAAAGCTTGTACACTACTGATAACATAACATATTTGGAAGACTAACAGTACCGCTGATAAATCGTAACGAGATAAAATATTTACTTACACCGCTATTAAAGAAATATTTTGTATGTTTTTATTATACTCGTACACATTTTGGACTTCTATAACAAAAATATTATGTATATTCTTGACTTCAATAAACTTTACCATCCTCTATATTTAAACGACATCTCGAGATTCGTTGTCACGCAAGGTCTTCATAGGTAATGTAAACGATATTAGAGTTTCTGTAAAAAACGTTTGCGTAATACTGTGATAAAATAGGAGCTTAGTAAAATTGGACGATGCAATTGCGATAAATGAAAGTGTTCAATGATATATTTTAGGAGGAATTCAGAAAAGTTCTTCAAAATTTCAATAAACATGTGCAAAAAAAATTATATTGAATTTAAAAGCAAATAATTTATATTTAAAGAAAACAATGATACTAAAAGAAATTCACGAGTTCGTAATTATACCCCAAGTATTAAAACTTTATTTAATAGAAATTTGAGTAGGAAACGGCAAACCATATTTTCAATAAATATTTATTCATATAGCATCTAGATTTACAACATTATACATTTGGAGAACAATGTTTACTAAAGAAAAAGGTATATGCTCTATTAATTTAAACTAACAGTTTTCGTAGCAATAAAATAGCAATCGCATCGTCCAATTTTACTCAGCTCCAAAAACTCAAATTTAACCAGGAATACCTAGAAAGAGAGAGAATTTGCGCAGGTGATTTAAACTTTCGCTTTACTTGAACGCAAAGCCTACTTCATTTGGAGGTTAAAGAATACTCTGGAAAAATATTCAAAAACTGTTCCAACTATTTTATTTTTCTTAAATATACTGTATTCATAGTGTAATTAGTATATGTTCAATCCTCAATATCGGTAAAGTTTGGTATAGATACAGTGAAATAATTTCTACTCACATCGCGTACTTTTTCGTATACCAATGGTGAGAATCCAAAGAGTGTGTTTGTAGATATGTCATTTTAATGTGATTTGTAAAGGAGAATATAAGATAGTGTGCATCACATGTTTTTCATTGTATTTGGAATATTCCACCCACACGAACGTCCTTAGTCGCGAATTCACATTCAATGACGGTGAAGAGAAAGAGAAAGAGAGAGAGGGAGAGGGAGAAAGAGAGAAGTAGGAACAAAGAAAGAAAACAAGAATCTGTTGTTGTATTTCACAATTTCATTTGAATAAATTAATGAAAGAGATTTCAGTTTTAGTTATATTTGTTGTAATCTAAAACACGTTTTTTGTAATATTAATCTCGATAATATTAAACATGAATCCTCCACCGCAAATTAAGGTAAGCAAATGCATCTCGTAACAGAACGTCAATTCAAGCGCAGCAACTACGGAAACTCGAAAATTATCGTGCCTCTTCTGTATACCACTCACGTGGGAAGCTTTGCACGCCGATGATAGTAGGCAGAACGCAGCCTTTGAAAAGCATTCCCGAGCCGAACGCCACCAATCGGCGCAGAGTAACGAGGGATGCGGAGAAAGGAATACCTTCGCTTGGAATGCCGTTTTAGGAAACCTCTTCAAAGCATATTGTTCCACTTGAAACAGGTGACGCTTGAAACAATTGGCAAACACTGGGAGATTTTTTTTCCTCTTGACAATAGAAATCGACGGAAATACTTCTGAAAAGACTCACTGAAGGTAATACTAGTGTAGATTGAACCAAATCACTAAAATATATTGAATCGGTATAAACAAGCAGAGTAATATGTACCTATTGTAATTAACTTGAAAAACATACCTCACTGGTCATTTAAATTAAATAATAGCAATTATAATTGATGTAATACATTGTGTCTAATGGAGAAAATATTCATTAAAAACGAACTTTTATATCACGAAAATGATGGAAGTTTTCTATGTTTTACATCATTTTATCTATAGGTCATCGCAATTTTCAGAAAGATATTTCACATTTTCCGAGGCGAGATGTATAAATCACGAAACCGTTTGGCTCGGTTGCCATGTTTTTACATGCTCTTAAGTATTTCAAACGAGTCAAGCCAGTTCCTAAATAGTTTATGCACTACACAATTAACTGATGGATAACAATTAAATCATGTTTTTTTCATCATCATAATTCATATTGTTGTGTTGTACAATAATTAGAATATAAATAAAATAAACAATTATACATCTCAGTGATTTGACTTACTTCGAGTACTGGTTCCACCTTAAGGCTACGTTTTGTTAATCTACATCTGTAAGATAATGTGTGATGGCCTCGATGAAGTAAATATTACTTAATATTTATTTAGCAATGTAAAAAAACAACAATACATTAACTGGTTAGAGAAGTAACGTAATACACATGTCTTCTTCGTATTTCGTTCCATTTCATTGAAAATAAATTAATAATAAAAATTAACATAAATTAAACAATAATAAAATTAACTCTCAAATATAATATATACTTATTATTGTTTAGACTGTTTGAAATGTCAGTTCATTTGTAATGATGAAATTGCGAAAGTCAATCTAATTTGATATAAATTAGTTTCTTCCGTCGTTTTAGTTGAGGAAATGTTATATTTTTAAAACAGACGTAAATTTTTAAAATACTAAATTTGTTATCGACATCTTGCAGTGAAGGAAATGACAAGGAGAAGTTTGAAATGAGTGCTGACACGATCAGGATAAGGTTGGTAACATAGGTAGTGATACTGACCAATCAGAAGTATATTGACTGAAAAAAGAACGTATCGTAAAAATGTTCACGTATGACCGACGGAAGGATGTGTGTTTAGACAATGGGGAGTCACTACCTGCCGTAATTTAGAACAGCAGACGTTTCTGTCGAATTAACTGCGACGTTGATCACACGAGTTTCTTGACGAATAGTAAAACAGATTTGTCGTTCATTTCTCACGGTGAGCAATATCTATTACATGCGCGATATAGTCACAGGAATATACGAATATACTCGTACGTCACGGAAATAGTGAATCGTGCTGATACAGAGATTCTCGGTGCATGGAGTATGTGACGTACCACGCATGGTGAATTCCTTTTGGAGTTGGACACTACCGCAGGATCGTTAAATATTTACTGAATTTGCGAATAAATAACTTCATTTATTTGAGAGCACATCTGAACTCAATGTCAAAAGAACTCAAAATACAAAAAAATTAAAACAAAATATTTAGTTATTAGAGGAATTTCACAAGTAAGTTCAGTGAAATTGAAGAACTTTTATTTCAGGGAAAAGATGATTTCGATGTAAGAAGGCGAAGAATATATAGAAAGAAAGATGAAATGCAAGAAAGAAATTCACTTCTAAGACCCTGGAATATTAATATAAAATTTACACCAATATTTACATATTTCAAAAATTCCATATTAAAATTGTTTTCTAAGAAAGAAGATATCTGAGAAAGGAAGAGTCAATTCTGACCTGTGAACAACTTTGTGTAACACCAAGACGGGGTATAATTCTTCATTCAAGTGCAAATGAACCGTAGCGGCTGAGAAAATACCTTGATAACGACGTTGACAAATGGAAATGACAAACTCCAACACAAAGTCTTTGAATAGCGCACGACGCAAACACGACTTGACTGCCTACTTACAGAAATATCAGGGAGGAACCCGAATGTTCGCTCTATTGTGTACCTCCACTCATCAAAGGATAATTGTGCCAACACTACAACAGAAAATCGAAACTGATGAGTCAACTTGCAAATACTGCGGAACATCAATTATAGAACGAATATAAGGACAGTAATCGTAGCCCAAGAAAGTGTGATAAATTTACTTTTAATTTTTATTGTTTCGTGGAGTTGCTGTCCTAAACATTAGTCTTGTGTATATTCGAAAGGCTTGCAAGTAGATAACTGGGAATAGGTTTCTTACAGCGAGGCCGGAAAACATATTTAAAAAATTGCAGGACATTTTACAGCACACTTTACCCGGCGTTTCTAAATTTATATGTTAATTTCCATATTTCTCTACGTTCGTAGAGTTAAATTTTCAGTTTTATTATTCACAAAAATTCAATAATTTTAAGAAAATCTACAAAAATATACATAGTAATCAGTGTTGTATGGTACTGCGTACGTAAGTAGGAATTATTTTAAAAACTCGTAGTTACGACCTCTCAATTCTTGGTTTTTTATTTCACTTTTAGGTTATATACTTGGTCTTCAATTTAAAACTATGTTCTTCACAGACTTTACACAATTTTGCTTCGATCTAGTCTTTTATATTATATGTTCAGTAGATTGTCGCCTGGAGTAACGCAATTGAGTTGCGGTGGAACAATTGTAAGTCACAGTCAACAGTCACGCGAGTAAAGATACACATATACTGATTAACATCCAACTTTAATTGCTTTTCAGTCAATATTCTTAATCCTTAAGACGAGTCCTTTAAAACTTCAAATAACTTCATCAATAACGTTTTGCGATTTCCATACTGCAGACATTCCAAATACTTCAATTTCATTATAGATCAGCGCTGTCCAACGTATCGTAGCACGCGTGACATATCACATACACTTTCGATGGTACGGAATAGGGTTTGGCAAAATGTTACCCGACGAATAAAACTATTGAGACAAACTTATTTATGTAAAAGGCGATATTTCGATTCTCATTAACAACACATTTGTATTATTCAACCTGGAAAAATTAAATTACGTATTTTTTAATTTCCAAAAGAAATTTTTAATATTTAGTATTACAATAAAACAAGGTCAACCCGTGTGATTAAATCGCACGGGAAATTGAATCTAACCTACATTCTGCATGAAAATGTGAATATTTACTTTTGTGTAGCAAGACTATTTTATTTGCCTTAGTAATGTGGCAGATTCTACTTTCCTCCCACATCCTATAGGTTCAGATAAGTTTCACACGGTTTCGTAAGAAGCATCAACAATGTGAACAGGACATCAGAACAGTTATGAATTTTACATGATACTGTACAACGGAGATTACGTACCTCACGCACAATTCCCCACGTATATTGTTTATTATCTCTCAGACGTTTCAGTGCTTTCTTCTGTCAGTAATAAAAAAATCTACATATATTGTTTTGAAATAAATGAGTCAAGTACCGTCTTTTTTATGTAATTTTTATATGCTGTTATCTCGGAAAGGAAAATATGAAATAATAGAGACTCGTAGATACACTGTTTAATGGTCTAACGTATTCGATTCGTGTGATACATTTGTGTGATTTGCTCCGTCTGATTACGCAGAAAAGGAATGAAAAATCTAGGGGACATTTGTATATTAATTTACATTATATTTTCACTTTATTATATTATATTCACTTATTAAAATAAGTAAATCCCGAAAATCCCGAAAAACGCCCTCAAATTCCCCGCACACTTGGAGTGCGCCGCGCCTCCGAAAGGATGCGTTGCCGTGGCTCAACCCCGCGTGCAGCAATTACCACCTGGCTGCACGGCCCAATGGCTCGCGATGGTGACGGTGGAGGCGGCGCGCGGACAGAAGTGACGGGGAAGAAGACAAGAGGTCAGTCGACAGCAGTGATCAGTCGGTGGGCAGAATAGAATGAGTCGGTTGACAGTCAACAGCAGTCATCAGTCGACTGAAGAAGCGACCAGCAATCGGCGGTTGGTGAGATAAGGAGCTTCGACGCCGGAGTGGTGAATTCCCGGCGACTTCGCGACGGATCTCCCGGCGGTGAACGCCGGAGCCCCGCACGTTCATGCCTCCTGCGTGACACGGTGCGTCACGGGACATGGTAAATCCAGCCCCGACATCGGAGTAGGCACGCTGGCATCGGGCGGTCGACTCGCTTATCCA
>NNCF01128780.1:145121-171063 GCA_002313205.1 Laupala kohalensis
ATATATATATATATCGCGCTAGTTTCGAACACAATTGTAATGGACATATTACGTTAAGTATTAATTCCAACTCCCAAAGTTTGATGAAAATTTTGGTGTAAAATGTACCATTATTGGCGGACCGTAAAAAAAGTGTAATGTTGGATAGCACTAGAATAGATTACATGTCTATTGGAAACGTCCAGGTCTTCCATCTAACCGTGTCTTGGGTGAGAGAATTGGAAAGGAAAGATACTGGGTTGCTGGGGAGCTTATGGTACAACACTGACATTTTTCCGGAGGAGGTGAGAAAAACCCCAGTTGAAAACCTCACCTAGTTCGACCGAGCAGAGTTTGACGCTCTACCGCTCAGCGGAATCTCGAAAGCGAAGACGCTACCTCTAGAGCACCGGTAATGTTGGATGTTGATGTTGTTTTATATTTTCAGGTAAAGATCCAGTCTAAACACTCAGACAATCGTCACTTTCACAGGCCTATGTTTGTGTCGTTTAAAGAAAGTATGACAAAATCGAGGTTGTTGTTCTGCAAAGCTGGAATCTGAATTAACCAACAGTGGCTGTAGGGCTACTAGAAAGGTTTAAGCCAATTGTTTTGAGTATCAGACATAAACTCTGCTTTATAGAAATTTTTTTCTCGATGTCCATAATGTTTTCTTGGACTAGAGTGAGTGAAAATTTTAGGGAAGAATTAAGGACTTTTTGATATATTCATGTCAATATTGACCCACCTCATTTTTGCATGAACTCGATATCAGAAGTTGGTTTGAAACACTTTATAATTAGTGTGTTCTCAATTGTATTTATTCTGCAAATCAATGTGTTTGTGAATTCTTGGAGAATTTACTTGCACTGGAAGAAGATATTTTATCTTCCATTATGAGCACAAAGACGCGAGACTAAAATTACGAACAAATTAAAAATTTCATTATCACAATTTATGTGTTTTCTCGAGGTTTCCTAACGAAATAAACTCTATGTTATTGGTTGGATATAAAATTTTATATTTTCTACCTTTACCTTTAGGTTCATTTGCTGTAACAGGAGAAGTCTAACGACCNTGTTGGCGAACCCTTATGCTTATAATAAAAATAATAATAATAATAATAAGCAAGACTAAAAGTTGAGAAAATTAGTAACGATAGCACATGTGGGGATATTTGTGTGACTTTCTACTAAGTACATTCCGAGATACGTTATACAAGAGAGATATTTAAAGACTGAGATGCCAGTTCAATTCTTCATTCTTGTGTACATTCAAACCAGGAAGTTTCTCCGAGTATTTTTTAGACAAGTTAATACGAATGAAAAAGGTATTATCTGGCTTGCTTCTGGAGGGAATTAAAGTTTTGGAAGCAAGTTTTCGAATCTGAATTAACTTAATACTTACGGATTGTAAAAGCAGATTTTTTAAAACAAAAACAACAACACATATTGTACTTCTCAAGAAGACATGTTTTAACTAACGGAATAAATAAAACAACCATACCAAAAAATTCTCTACCTATTACAAGCGGTCTAGGGTTCCTCTTCCTGATGGACCGCCGAGTGTAGGAACGCATCTTTATTATGCGTAGTCGCGCGTACCGCGGTCGTCCGGTAGTCCTCGGGAGATATTAAGTAAAGAGAAGAGCAAGTTTAAGTTAGGTTCATTATGCAATATTAAGTTTTGAAAACTGCTCTCAAGCTGGAGTTCTGCGTCCCTCATACCACAGTCATCCCCTGAGATCCAAACGCAGAACCTCATCTAAGGCTACTGCAAGTTCAAGGGTATCTCCTCTCCCCAATTCCTCAGACGCGTTTGCCCTGCCTTCAAGCATCGACTTGCCATTCAGGTCGATCTGTCAAAAGATCGATGTGGAGGTGTTGACTTCGAGGAACACTCTTGTTCAAAGATCAATTATAGTATTTAAAAAAAGTAATTAGATAATAAATATACTTATCACAAAAATAACCAAATCTCCAGGGACGAATCTTTTATTTATTTTCCCCTTCAACATATAAAATTATTTTCTAATATACACTTATAAAAACCAGGAAACAATACACGAATTCTCCCTAAAATAACGCAGCTTTCCCTTAGAGTTTCTATTGGTATCAACATTCCACTCTAATAACTGTCGTATCTGATAACTTCGACATGCCTCACTATTACAACCCCCCACTCCCAGGAGTGCTACGAATCCAGAATGGCAACGTTTCATTCGGAGCTAGTGGGTGGTGTGCAACTACCAGCACATGAGGGATGCTTTTCTCGAAGGTCACATCCTATGGCATTTAATGACTTCAAATGTCAGGCGGGGGTTCTCTCTAATTTTCTCTCGTAGTGATATGGATTCGAGAGACGTATTTTGGAAGATTTACCTCAAGTAACAATGGTGTACAAACAAACCTCATTCTGTGTCTGTATCTGTTGGTAGGAAAAAAATGTGTTTGTGTACGTATGTGAATATTCTTTTTTTTTTTTTGGTGGGGCTTTAGGGNNCGTATGTGAATATACACACATATGTACCTCATTTAGATTATTAATTTCTTAAATGTAATTTCTTTCTCGTTTCTTGTGTACTAATTTTCAAAGCATTTTATACCGTATTTGTATCTTATAGATATGAGGGCGAAGATTTATTCTTTAATTCCTTATTGTTGTATTATGTTTACCTTTATTATGTCTTCTTTTCCATCCACCACCCAGCTTTTCTCATTTGTAGATTAATAAATTATTATTATTATTAAATATCAATTTATTCATGAGAGAAAACTTTTTGATCTTAATTGAAACAAAAAAGTGAATTCAACTGACAGTCTGGAACATCGAAATAATAAAAAGAACATTACAGAAATTAAAACTAAACGTTACAAAGAATCTTTTTAAGGATCTATTTCATATCTAAATACTAGCGTAGGTGGTTAAACTTAGCTTCAGCAGATACGTGCAAACATAAAAGATGTGAAAACAACAGTAAAAAAAACGAACCAGTGTTTCATTTGTTTAATTTACCAATTGCGAGTTAAGTGTGCCCTAAATTGAAGTACTGCTCTATTTTTTAAAGAAAACAACTGGGATAAAATTGGGCACTAATCAAGTGTTTTGTACAGCATGGCTTCAGTATTTTATTTTTTTCAGTTCGTATTACGGTAAACTATTGAACGTGTGAAGACTATGAATTATTGTCTTTTGAGAAATCGAATGACGTAAGTGGAAGAAGTCTGTGTCGATATCTGAAAGTCCTAAATGATTCGCGAGCGTCTTAAAGCAGATCTTTGCGACTTGATAGCTTAAACGGGTTATAGCACGCTACTTTCATTACTACTTTGGGGTCTAAAAACACTATTAAATGAAATATTTTACATATTTCGGATCTTTTTAATATATTCATAGATATTTTACTTTCTTATCAAAGGTAATTTATTATTGATCTTGGTGGAAGGGTATATTAATTATCTGTACTAATGTATTCTAGAATTAAGTGCAGAGTATCCCCAAAATATGATGCCATTGGACATAAATAAACTTCTTTACGGTACGAGGTCACGAGGTTTGTCCTTCAACCTAATCGTGATTTGGGTAAAGGAACTGGGAAGGACAGATGTTGGGTTACTGGAGAATATAAGGTACCGAAACCACATTGGTTTCGAATAGGTGATAGAAACCCCAGGTGAAAATCTCACCCAGTTAGGCGAAGCAAGAAACGAGCACGTGCTCTACTGATCAGTGGTCTGCTATGAGAAAAGACACCACTGCACCACCAAGGTCCGGAATGAACATTTGAAACATATGCACAGCGGGAAACGAGTGAAATCTCAACATTAAGTAGCAGCACAGTATAATATAATACAGTCGCGACAAGAAATACAAATATACTTGGAGTTCGGCTACGTGGTGCCTTCAATTGGCGAGAGATTATCGCTATGTTGAGATGAATACACAACCTACTTGATACATCCATACTAAAATTTAAATGTGAAATATGTCGGTTTCGTACATATCGTGACTAACCAACAGAATCGATCGTGATGAAATTTATCAAGGAGATATTTTACATAACCAGGAAGATCATAGGCAAACTTTTATTTTTAAAATGTGTAAGAGGAAAGTCGAAAAAAAATTCATCTTCGGAGCGGTACATTCACTTATGATACCTAAATGGTTAGAGATAGGTGGCAATTATACGGAACAATATTATTCGACTCAATGAGTTCTACAAGAAAGACCGCGAATGTCTATCTGCAAAGGTTAACCTACATTATAGAAAAATGTCATTAAAAATATAAGTTTCGAAGTACTTCAATTTAAGAGAGTAATTTAAGAAGGAAAAAATCATAAACTTTAATGGATTCCTTGTTTTGTGACTACAAAAAAGATAAAAAAGACTTTATGTTCGTAAACTGTGGACGAGTTGTTTAGATTTTAAAAAAATATTTTTTTTTAATGAACTGGTGCAGCCGCACTGCCATCATAGTGTCTCGACCAGTCCGACTCCCGGTTTCGTTCTAGTTAAGATGTTGAGATGAAGAGAGTTACTTCAGATGTTATGTTAGAATTGAACCACTTTCAAGATTGGGGGGCGGGAGTTGACAACCCAAAAAGTGTGTGGAAAGGAACGGTAATGAAAAAACGTTTAATCGAAAAAGATGGTATTTAATCCATAATTTCGGAACCTTTCAGATAAAAAGTGACATGATTATGCCGTATAAATACAATTCAGCACGTATGGGGATTAAATACCTCTAACTCCTCTAAGAGTTAAGTGGTGTGGTGGATTATTTTGGGGTGATTTCAGTCGATTTGTTTGTGTCGCGGATAGCTTTACGTTGCTTGCTCAAGGGTGGTTTCATCCAAGGATTTATGTATTCTAGCTGACGGAGTTGAAACACAAAGATTTGTATAAAATTTATGTTAATATGAGCTTGAAGAAATAGGATGCGATACCATTACGTGAAATTATTTTGATCTTACAGAATTGATTGATTTATTTTTTCAGTGTAAAAGAAGATTGATCTAAGAAAGTTCCCATCCAACCGTGGGTAATTAATATTTTATACTTACGATAATCAGTAGTATGATCAAGAATCTCGTGTATTCTCCCTAGCGATACTTGCTCACCACTTGAAGGAGACTCTGCGCCATGTTGAAAGGCCAGAATAGGGAATTTGTATGGAATGCGGTGACTGTATTGTACTCTGAGTTAGAAGAACCTATTTCCACCATATTTCACAAATCTCCGTTTTAATAAAACCTTGAAATGGTAGTGCTTCCAACGATGCAAACGAACGCGTGTCAGAGAAGAGCTGAAGCTGAAGCTGTAGCTCAAACTCAGAACTGAAGTCAATGGCACCAGCAACAGCAGTAACAGCAGCCGCGGCCCTCACAGACGCATTGCGTTGTCAGATCGATGCTGCGGGGCTGTTAATTAAACTGCGCTCATCAAACGCTCCTCCTCCGCCGCCGCCGCCGCTGCGCTGCCTCCCGGAGACTCCCGTCTCTTCTGAGCTACAGCATTGCTTATGGTTCAACGCCCTCCTCTCACATCTATTCCCCCGGCGTTTGACTCACGTCTTTATACGCGCACGTGTTCTGTTCCGATCCCTTTGCAGCACTTTCATCAGTCATGTACACTCGTTGCGAAGGATACAATTCATAACATTCATCTCTACACAAGTATTTTACAAGCATACCTATATCTGTACGACTTTAGTCTCACTTTTATTCGAATATCATTATCGTGTACCTTATTATCTCTCAGTAATATTACGTTTCAGTGTTGTCAGATGAAAGATAATTATATCTTTGTACGATAATCTACCCGTGTACAATGTACGATTTGACTTTGTACGATAAGACGAATTATACGATAATTTCACGGAAGGGCATATCCATGACTAAAAAGACAAAAACGATTTTTGTAAACATGAGGTAATGCGTTTAAAAAAGTGTGTCAAATTTGCTGATTATTTTGTAAAATGAACACGCAATTAAAATTGGTTCCATAATATTCTGGAACAATATTACGTTAAGTAGAAAAATAATTGCGTCATTGTCATTGGTTAACCTAGACGGGGTTGAAGCCACCCTGGATCTCATCCTATAAGGTACTTCCAAATATGTCACCAAAAATTAAACAATCAGTTCAATTTCAAGTTTAATACACACTAAATTCTATAATAGTAAAATAATAACTTAACTTTGTATCAACCACAGTTGGAGATTGTACAACTCAAGTTTGATTTTTTTTCGTAATATTAGTATGATATCCGTATCATATCATATCCGTATCACCAGCGTATTTAAAATCAGTAACCAGTGTCAGAACTAGAACCATACGTATATTTATGTATTATGACACATACATATTGCTCGAAAAAAAGTTTTCGACTGTACGAAAAGCAGACCATGGCATACTGTTCATAATAGTGTACTAACGGAAAACAAATAATTTCTCAAAGCCAGCGCAGTAGACATCAAATAAGGTTTTTTCAAAACATAAGTAAATAAAGAAGTTAAGGATAATACGTGAAAATGGGATTACGATAATGGTCACCAACGTAATAATTTAGGAAGACTTGTACGGTAATTCTCATTTGAAGACCTCTTACGTTTTTTTTTTTTCATTTTACTTAATTAACTCCCCCTCTCACTGATTTCTAGGTGAGCGTATCTCCCAGGCATCAACAACAATGTGTCAATGTAATTCAATGCCTTCTATTAGTCACCTTTTAAGCACTTCAAAAAAACTAAATCAGATTATTGATTATGTCTTACATGCAATGCTTTAGGGATAAATAACGTAACACGTACAATATTAACGAGTTAATATCTTGTGATTGATTCCATGTCAAAAGCACGCAAAATTGACACATAATACATGTTTATCTGTTTTGTATCACTATTGATGAGTTTTAAAGAGTTACATATTGGTAACAAATGTCCAATCAAAATAAAATGTTGATTCCACTGAAGCGCTGTTTTCGTATGACCTATTTGGTAAGAGATTATCTCTACATCAAATATATTTGTCAAAATAAATTACAAAACATGAAACATAGCGTAAAGCATGGTATTCCGAGTAATTACAGCCTTTAATTAAAATTGATATAGAGAGTAAAATTTTTAATCGCTTCGTATTTGGAATGTAATATTCCTCTCGATACTAGAAATATACAGATGCAATACAAAATTTTAGTACAACACTGGAGAACCTTTAGGAAATTTTCTTAAATATAAACTAATAAAACTTACTTTAATGTATAAATCTAAAAATGTATCAACACGAGAATGTAGGGAAAAGTGTTTATTTACTCATTTTGTAAATATTTGGTTTAATCTCAAAACCTTTGATTGGACAATTACAATCCACACATTTTCTTTACAAAGATAAGTCAAAATTAGAAGAATTATTTCCTTGATGATTTAGTTATTATAGTTTCTATTATTCTTGTTTTTATTTTCTTTATGATTCAGAGTTAAATATATCAGCATTTTTAAAGTATATGAATTAACTGATATAATAATGATATTTTATCGATGTTTAGTACCATGAAATGTAAACCTCCTAAAGAGTTTTTCAAAGGATACAACCTGTCAAATACACATTCCAAGGTGTTAAAAGGAATAGGAAGCTTTAAGAGCTGAAAGTGACAGCTAGCTCTTCAATTCATTAGCATCTCTTAATTCCGGGAAGGCGAGAAAGTACTCATTATCAAGACAAGCTGTCTACAACAGTTACAGTTTCCATAACAAGAGGATTAATGCTAGTATTCATGCCCTATCGAATCCCAACGTACGCTACAATGCATGTTAAATTACAGGGAGTAGAATTCACCATAGATACAAGTTCGATTCTTATCATCTTCTTACGTATGTTTTAAGGAGTTATATACTGATTGATATGGGTTTTGGCATCTCATATTTATAATTTGGTTGGCATATACCTAGGAAAATAGCGTTTAGAGTGTTACTATCAACTTTAATAGAACCTTAAGTTATATTTTCTTGCCGTTACGGTAGAAAATTGTTCGCGAATAATATCATAATATTCCAACTCACAACTTGCGAGTATCTATTCGTGCAGGAGTGTTTGCATCGTCAACGGCGAGGTGAAAATTGCGACGGACCGGGACTCGAACCCGGGACCTAATGCTCTGGCTGATGGTGTACTGTCCACTGCTACACATTTATAATACGTTTAAAATCCGTACAGGAAAATTTTCCCAAGTTTTCTCCATCTAATTTTTACGTACAATGCTGTTCCCAGTAAAAAAAATTAAAGTATCCTGAATGTACAACAAAAATGATTAACTAACACAATTTCTATGTACGTTATTTGATTTTATGTCTTGTAGTGAGGTTGGAGACATGATGCCTGCTCTTCCACTTTCGTAAAGAGATTGAGCAGGAGATATGTTGGGTTGACGGGCAGTTCATAGTGTCGAACCGACCTTTGTCTGCAGTAAATAAGCAAAACTCTCACTGCCGTGCATACACTACCTCTAGAAAACTGCTGTGTTTTTTATAGAATAAAACTTATAATGTAATATGAAAATGTACGTTGCGATTTCTTGCTTCAATTAAAATTTAAAAACAGTTTATTTTCTTACGTTCCTTAGTTTTATTCCATGAAGTGATATTATTATCGTGGTACAAGGTTGGGGTGAATTTTGATGACTCTATAGCAGAGGTCCCCAAACGTTTTTGTTTCGTGGACCACTTGCCATGTTTCTCGGTTCTGGGTAAACCCCCTGCTTATCTAATATTGAATTTAAATTAATCAACTACAAGTGTGTTTTTCACAGCAGGTATAATGCTATTTACTTTGAAAGATTTAAATTTCTAGCTGGAGCGTGAAAAACATAAAAAAAACACATGTTACTTTTTATAAATTTACTAACTGAATTCAAATTAAAACCAACCAAATTAAAATTTAGAATATATTACATAAAATAACTAAGCAAAAATAAATGCTTTTAGTGGGAGATATGAACCTGATGCTTTGAATTACAAGTTTTCAACATTTTGCATCAATTTAGTTATGTTTAATTTCAAATCTCATCGGTCAGTGATGTCCAGGCTGGTTTTATTTTGGAGATTGGCAACTGCGCTGAAACCCCTTTCCATCAGGTATGAAGATGGAAAAGCAATTAAAAACTTTCTCACGATATTCCATAACGTGACAAGTAACGGGATATGACACACACATGACATACTCAACTGTGTGTGGATTATTCCATTCACGGAAAGCCAAAATTAAGATCACGACCTGCATAAATGAGATCCACTATCGTGAACCCCCATTTACATCTCATAGATCCCTAATTTTTTGTTCTTCACTAACATGCAGGTCGTGGTCGACCCCTGGGGTGAAGTACTTTGGGTATCAGAGCTTTAAACGATCAAGTTGTTTGTACGACCGTCCTCTCGAGTTGCCCACTAGAGTGACGTGTCTTCGGGGCAAAATGAAACATGATTAGTCAAATAAGCGTGTGATATAATGTGCGATATAGTCTCTTTTGTTTTTTGTTTTTGTCATGTTATCTCCGGACTGAAGCGTTCCAATTGGTTCCCTTCAATTCGGGTGTTGTGATTGGTTCCCCATACCCCTGGGTATGGCTTCCTACTATTATCAGACTGGATCGTGCATTATATTATACATTATGTTATATGTCTTAAATTTGTTTCTGTGAATGGATTGCTTACGCATTCACATTCTTCGTGTCAAATGAATCTGAACGAAAAGTAATTATTTATTTATAAGTAATCATCCTGGCCCGGGTTTTTCTCCGGTTTTCCTTCGGGTAGAGGCGGATTTATCATACAGGTTCTCTAGGCTTTGTCTAGGGGCGGGTCTATTGTAACAATAAATCGTGAATTTAGTGTTATTTCAATTTTTAAGCACTATACTCAGAATAATCTATAGTTCGATAATAACTTACATGTAATTTTTTGCTTAAAATTACAAACATATTGACATTCTATTAGTATTATAACTCGCAGCTAACTTTTTATCTTATCTAGGAATTTTTGCTGAATTTTTTGAATCCGCCTCTGCCTTAGGGCCCTTGATCGGAATTGATGGGATGGTCCCTTGCTTGCTTCCGGAGAGTAAATTAGTTTTTTTCCCTCCACGTGGTCATACGCAGTTTGTACTGTTTTTTGACAATAAATTTATTTATTTATTTATTTGTATTTATTGTGGAGACGCTATATTTTTTTAGCTTCTACGACTAAATATACGAACGTGTTAGTTCTTTGAACTTCTCTTTGGCCAACCGGCATCGATGCCATTTCAAATTCCCTGTACAATGCAATGACACAAAAATAATCAAAATATCAGCTTCGTGTCTCTAAGAAACACTTTGAGAAAGTGTAAAAAACGACGAGTCGCCGAGACGTTTCTCCGAGACTGGTTGCCCAGTGTGAAACGGTACAAACTTAGGGATATTTCTCATTTTTAATGTGGTACAGTGGATCTAGTATGGATAAAATTGTGATTAAGAATTGTCATTATAAAGACAACAACAACGAACTTTGTCAAAAGGGCAGTTTCAAACTGCGTATGACCACGCGGAGTAAACTAAGTTACTCTCATAATTTCATAATTATTTCAGAAAAAGATAGCACAAATTTCCTTCTACACAAAGTAGTAAAATACTTCATCCGTATTTTATATGATAAATTTTAATGTACGAGTTAGAGATAAGAGCAAGAGATAAGATTCAACAGCTTGGTATGCTGAGATGTACAGAATATTAATACACATGATTATTTTGTCACTCTTTCTTCATCGTGCAACAATTTACTTTGCAGCATAAAAGTATGGTTGAAATTTTCTCTCGACTGGTCGTCTGACTAAATAGTTTGGCCTTTCCAGAGTCAAATTTGAAAACGACAATTTAAATAACATCTAACCTTATAAAAAAATATCTTTTCTTTCGGGTCAAGTACTTCGAAAAATCTAAGCAGGAATCTGGATAGTATTAATAAAATATAAATAAAATTATCACTAATTAAATGAAGAATCCAACAAAAAATAAACGTATTTTTCCACGCGTAAAGGAAATAATAATGAAAAAATATCGAAATATGAAGAACTGGAAGACATTTATTATATCAAACCTAGCACCCATGATTTGTTAAAAGTTATAATTACATACAAATCAACAATTGTAACTGCAATCTTGAGTCTCTGGTTTACTTCGGGTGTTAAAGAAAAGCATGTGAAATTCAAATAACATACTATAATGATATACCATCGTACATGTTTAAGTTTGTTATTTTATTTTATTTATTCTTCAATTTCGAATCAAAAAACCGGAGTTTCACAATTATACCTTCCAGCTTAAAAAAGAACTGCAACCAACTTCAAAAATAATGAAATCTATATCGCAAACGTATCAGAAATTTTAACACGTAAATTTGGATTCGGTATTGCAAATACATAATGGAGCATATTTAAATATACATTCCGTCAATATTTTACTAGCGTCCTGACCTACCATTCTACCTTAACTGAATATATACGTACATCAGCTTATCTAGCTGTCAATGCTCCCACGACTGCCTAGATACCCTTCCTCGCGCTGCCCGTCTCTACCCGTCATTGAATATGCAAACGCAGGAATTCACGGAACTGGTCTTCCGCACCGGATCGGCGCCAAAATCCGATTGACTGACTGCTCTTGCATAGTGGAGGAAGCTTCTGCGTACCGCTATTGCACTGCTTCAGGCATCGGGAAGTGATGGGACGAGTAAAGGGTTTCTCACACAAGATTATCTGCATGTTCTAGATCTCTGTAATTAACTACAGAAATGCCGAGGATTCTATGGTCAGGGAGGTCAAATCATCCTTCAAAGCCAGTAGGAGCTATGCAAATTTTATTATATTTTATTGCAAAACTAGTTAAGTTTCCGCAACTTTACTCAAGTGTTGCATTTTCTGAAGAAATAATAATATTTTAATCCTTGTTTATTTTAACAGAAAATATTTGTCTTAAAAATTCAGAAGCAAGACATGCACCATAAAAAATTATTTTCTAACTCAGCGAAACCTTAACACGGTTGTGTACATGATCCTTGTAGTCCTATCCTGGCCTGGATTTTTTTCTGCTCTTCTTCCGGATAGTGGCGGAATTTCCATAGGCGGGAATGTCATTTAATACTTCTGTTGTTATTATTAATGTCGAATTTTTACTGCACATAATATCTACAATTTATTTTGGAATAATAAACGGTACGTATTTTCTCTTGGGTCCTTGATCAGAATTGATCGGATGGTCTCCTGCCTATTTAATTACACAGTTTGCAACTGAATTTTTGACAATAACATTCATTTAATTATTTATGGACAAAATAAACACCTTAAACTTAGGAACATGCTGGAAAACAAAAAATCGTAATGCGTTTCAATTAAAAACCAGGAATTCGAAGAAAGACATTTGATTTTTATCTTCGCCAAAAAATTATATAGCTAAAAAATAATTAAAAACTTACGCCCATTAATTATTTATTTAATTTGATTATATAATGGACGTTAATTAAAGTAGAATTTACTTTGCTAATTTAATGTTTCTTTTGACCGTATGTATTGTTTGTTTGTTTCCAGAATTTCAAGGTTATTTCGTGTACCTCTTCCAAAAATTTAAATTTCTTTTATATACAGTATCAACGTTACTAAAACATGCCTTGTATCTTATAACACACCGTTCGATATCTACGGTTTTTCTAATTACTGTGTATAGTAGTATGATTAGTTATCGTGATATCAAAAGTTATGTTTGAAAAATGAATATGTTATTTTCATCAATTTCAAATGCAAAATACATATCACCACTTACAGTCTTCATTATAAAATAACTAAATAAAATAATAATAAAAATATTATAATTTGCTAGCAACACATAAGCAAAGACAAATCTATATCTACGAATTCTCTACAGTTTCATAGATAGTGATTACGTTATTGGCGTCTATAGAAAAAGTATTAAAACAATTAATTATTTTGAGACCGTAAGTTTGGAATTTTATTTATTTAAATGCTTCTTATTAAGAAAGTTTTCTTTTTCATATTTCCAGATCGTTTAAACATGTCACTTCATTGTGAATGAATTTTATCTAAATATTTCAAAGAACATTTTTGTTTTTGAATTTCACTCTATTTAATACTTCCAGAGATATACATCCAATAGTGGTCCCCAGAATGTGGTGTCTTGTCGATAATTAGGGTCAATAGGTATCAACAAGGATGAACAATTTTGAGAAAGTATACTTTTTATAAAGTTCTAATGACCAATATGTTTAAATACTACCGACCTACACAAAATATGTGCACAATTTACAGAAAATGAATGACTAAAATTTACCCACGTTATGCACACATTTGGGAAATATGAACAAAATGTGATTCAGAATTTAAAAACATTATAAAAAAGAAACATTCCTCAAAAACACTTATTATTTTAGACATATGTATAGAAAGTGGTGTTCTTTCAATTGCTTTAAACTTCGATGTTAGTTGAACATGAAACCTTGATAATATGAAAATTAAAATATAGCATTTATGATTTTAGCTTCACTAGATGCTGGTGGGTCGCCTATCGAGTCAAAATTTCGTCAGAAGGGTTACGTTTGGTGACAAATTGAATGAGTTCGCTCTCGTGAAATTTGGTGCAAAGAAAATGTTTACAATTTTATCTTGCAAGATTATTTTATATAAAATAGTGACCATGTTTCAATAGTTGTATAAAACTAACAAAATTCAAATTATATCATTCCGATTTAATTTTCAAACCAGGTTGCAAAAATCTTTCACACTGATGACCTATGATTACTAATAAAAAAGTATTGTCCCCGTACATTTAAAATTAATTTACTTTAATAATGAAATAAAAAGAAATATGGAGGAAAATTTATAATAAAGTAGAAACACATTAAATAAAAACAGTTAAAGACGGATGAGTTTTTAAATAGGTTTTGTATTCTGAAGACGCAGCTTCCAGGAATATCCCAAGTGTCGATATTTCAATCATCCAATTATGTTTCTATTCCAAATACATACTAATGTATACATGAGTAATGGGAAAGTCTGTTTGTTTACTACCTGGTCACTCAAACGATAAAGATGTTTGGCAAGAATATAGTTTAAATGTCCATGATGAACATTAAGAAAGATAAAAATGGTTTTTGACTATAAATGTCGGTAAAATTCGAAAAAAAAGAAGTTATATTTGCTTTCGCTGCCTATACGATTAGAGATAGATGACAACTATAAATGACAGTATTATTTTCCTCAAAGAGTTCTACAAAAACGTTTACGACAGCATAAGTCTATCTACAAAAATTAACTTATCGATAAAACGTTGTTAAAAGTAGAAGTGATAAAATACATTAATGTGCATTTCACAAAGATAAAAAAATTATCTTGAAATCTTCGAATTTTGACGAATAGTTCAGATTTTACAAATATTGCCATTTATAGTTGTCACGTATCTCGAACCGTTTAGGCCGCGTCACCCCTCGGAAGCGAAAATTCGAGCGTCCCGTTTCCTCTGAGATGGTGCAGTGTATAGTCAAGTTTTGTATTAAATTTGTATTATTATCAAGTAGAAAAATTAGGATGCAGTTTAAAAAAACAACAGTAAATATAAGGTTTTTGATCTGCAATATAGATAGATTCTTTTAGTAAAAGAAGATTAAAAAATCCGAGGCAAGAAAGTCTAAGAACAATCCGGGGCGACGTCCGGTAATCAGTCGGTTATGTTATGAAATCGCGTAGAGTTAGCTGCGCTTTTACTGAATGTTTAAATGCACGCCAATTCGCTGTTCGATCACGTTTTTTATCGACGCATTTCCATGTTCAGTGACACTAATGATAAATATTTTTAATCTCAAATTTCATTCTCTAGCAGATCCATAACGAACATAGAGGCGGAGTTGAAAACGAAGCCGTCGAGATGAGGAGCCAATTGTAGATTCATTGGAATCGGGGTGTCGACGGAGCACGATCATATCGCGACAAGAGATTGCATAGAACGATAATCATGCCATTCCATTGCGTTTAGATTTCTGTCAAATCGTATTTACTTTTGTGGAGACTAGCTACTCCATAAAACGTTGCATATACTTACGAAAAACGTGAACGCTGATAAATTATTCAATTGAAACATTGAATATTAAGACAATTACTTTTTAAAATTGATCATAATGCAAATATTTAATTAGAGATTACACTATATTTTGAAATGAATAGTTATAAATATTCGCTGTATTATTTGTATGATAACTAAGAATGGAACTTTAGTTATTAAAAACTTACCTCACGATTGTGCAAGTGATGTCATTTTTCTGATCCCAATGTTACATATTTTCTAATATTTATTATATTTTTTAAAATATTTAAACACCATTACATATTTCAAAAATCATATTATTTGAAATTCGATTTATTTAGATTATATCCAAGAGTTTAAATATTATCTGAATTTAAAAAAAGTTTTAATGTGGCTCGTAAAAATACAATGGTCAGACGGCAAAAGAGGGAAGATGATACTTTAGAACCTTACTATTAAGTAGTCCTACATATCAATTTTTTCAGTAAAACGGCCAAATGTACCAAAGTAGCATTCATTAACGGAATTATTTTGTTAACAAAACCATTAATAACCATAGAACAACATGAATAATAATCATTTTGCTTAATTTATTATTACCTCGGATGTTCTCTCTCATATTGAATGTCGCTAACAATCACGAATCTTAAATCAATCCATTTTCAAGGATTCCTCCTCAATTGGCACACACAAAATTTTCCTATAATTTCCCAAATCGATTGGGGATGAAGTGATAATTATTCACCGCTAATCACCCTCATTCAATCGGAGCCGCTTTAGAGAGATCCATTGAGAAACGTTTTCGATGAATCAACTCCTGCAAACAGTCTCGGCCATGGTACACCGCGAATAAGTTAAATTATTAATAAAATAACTAATTTTAGTACTTGAGCAATGGTTTCGGATCCGGTCGGAGGGGTGGAGAGTGCCGACAGTAGTTATGGGATTCGGTCGGGTGACATGCGGAAAGGAAATTCAATTTCGTCGTATAAAATCAAATTACGGATCGATTAATTTAGAAGGTGGCGTCAAACGAAACTTCCAGTCACTGGCTTGGTTATAGTTCAAGTTCCAAACCCTTTTGAGGTCAACGAGAATGAATGTACATTGATTTGCAATTGAATCGTAGATTGAAGTGAATATTTGACACAGAAATGAGGGTGGTAAATTGGTTTCTCGTCTTGCTATCTTAATTAAGGATTGTTCTGGTATTATAAATTTATATACAGTAGAAATTCGATTATCAGGGATAATGGGGGGGGGGGTCGCACGGGTAAATGAAAACCGCGGTTAATCGAGACACTTTTTATTTAACGAATTAAGTACGTATACATCCATCCATGTGTGAGTACAACGCCATGTTATCAGGAATAGAAATATGAAGTAATCAGTCTCTCATTTTTGCGATTTGAAATGATTTTCTTTGCTTCATTTTTCCTCAAATTCATTACGTAATGGAAGTCAAAATTTTAATGATACCTCAGAGTCTCTGTCCCTAAGTTTCTAGGAAACTACGTACAATAGTGGAGATATTTGGATTTATGTATACAGTTGAATTATTTTCTCGGACGAGTGAGCACCACGGTTAATCGAGACACGGTTAATCGAAGTTCTACTGTATATTCATGAATAAATGAAAAGTGAAACATATGAATCGTGAAAATACTTGATGAAAACCAATGATAGGTGATTGATGGGGTTCCATCGTATTAAAAGTTTAATACTATAATAACAAAGAAAACCTGGAACACAACATAACTCTAAATTCTCTGTATATATAGAGATAAAACAAAAAGTTTCCTTAAAAAGCACACAAAACAATCATCTATTATAAAAAGCATTCTTAATTTTTCCAAAAGTTTTTGGCTTCAACAAATGAATTTTTTTAAAGACTCCTCTAAAATATAGAACTAAGAATTATTTTCCGCTGAAGTGGAATAAGAGATTATCCCTTTAATTACGATGTTTAGGTGATTCATGCCACAACTAATATGTATTCCTCCATAAATTTCATTCATCTTGAAAAGTGTAAATAATTTTCCAAAAAGCTTAAAACTAGTTTATTTTCATCTTGATATGATGTTGGTATCTTTTCGACATTATTTATAAAACTCTATTCTCCATATTCTCTATTTTCGACATTTTATATAAAACATCTCATTTATAGCTATACATTTTAGAGATTACGTCCATCCACGTTCCATGTTTATCACACGCCATCTTCAAGAACGTTGTTCCTTTATATGTTTGTTTTTCACAATTTTTTGTGAATGGATAAGCCAAAAACGGCTCTTATATGTTATTATAATTTCCATTTAAGCAAAGGTACATTTTAAAATGTTAAAACTTCTCAGTGCAATTAAACGTAGAATCTACATAAAAAGCCAGTAAAACATTTGACAAGTCCAGTGCACGACAGGTGGAGGACATAAAATCCGACATGCATTGAATCAGCTATTAACGAGTAGACTAGTGAACAGAAAAAACGTATGGTTACAGTTATCGAGTTCTAGCAGCCTCAATTTTATAAACTATCTAGCTGATAACCCGGTGTTACTCGGAATTTTTTATTTGTAAGACCAACCAACCTACTCGCCGGGAACCGCTCAGGTCGAATTTTCTCTTCCGAGGCAGGACGCAACAGCGACAGCGCGACTGCACCATTTTATTTAAATGCTTTTAAAATCTAAACCATTTGTTCAAATTTAACGATAAAAAGATGTTTTTAATCTTCGTTAAATGCTCAAAACAAAACAACAAAAAATAAATTTTATGGTGATTGATTTTTTCCTTCTTGAATTACACTCTTAAATTCAAGTATTCTAATACTAATTTTTTAAATAATGTTTTCTCGATAATGTAGGTAAACCTTCGACATATTCTGTCGCGGGCATTTTTTAATAACTCTTAATATTTTTCCCCGATTTCATCGACATTTATAGTCAAAATCATTGTCTATCTTTTATTACACGCATTTTAGAAACAAAAGTTAGCTTATGTTCATCCTCGACATCAAAACTATCTCCTTATCACATTTCATCACGATATGTTACGTAGTTTAGTCGTGATGCGGTAGCAAACATTCGCGTTACGCATTTATATGTATCAGCTGTTTTAAGGCACACATCTTGTTTCTTTCCCCTTATTCCAGCATAAAAATTTGGAGAAGTTATTGTCTTCAAAAATGTCATTTCATTATCCTATGGGACCTTTGTTATGTTCCTACTTGTTACCTCTTTTTATTTTATTGTTAACTTAATAACTACCCTCCTCATTTTTTTTGTTCAACTAACATTCTGTGTCCTTCAGTCTCCTTCCAAACTCGGTCCTGTATGTACGTACTTGTCATATTCATAAGGTGGGACCAGCATTCCAAGTTAGTCAAATCACTGAGATGTACAATTGTTTTCTTTATTTTTATTTCTGATTGTTATAAAACACAACGACATGAATTATAGTGACGAAAAAACGCGATTAATTTCAACCTATCAGTTAATAACATAGTACAAATAATATTCAAGATCTCGCTTGACTCGTTTGAAATGCACAAAAGCATGTAGAAACATGGCGGCCGAGCGCAGCGGTTTCGTGATTTATGCATATCACTTCGGCAAAAGTGAAATATCTCTTTTTAAAATATCCGCTGACATATAGATAATAGTGATGTAAAAAACGTCGGAAAATTTACAACAAATCGAAGTGAACTTCCGCCACTTTTGTGTTTTAAAACTTGGTGTCCTTTTGTAAATAAGTGTTTCCTCCATAAGACACAATGTTTTACACCATCAATTATAATTGCCATTACTTCATTTAAATGGCCGGTGAAGTATGTCTTTCAAGTCGATATGACAATAAGAACATTGTACTCTGATTATTTATGCCGATTTAAGATACTTTAGTGATTAAATTCTACCCAGGGAAGAACTATCTTAATATTGACAGAAAAATCTTGTAATAGTGTAATACATGAATATGACTTTTATACTGATTGGGATAACGAAGTGTTTTGGGTAAGATTAGTTACCATATTCAGTGGACGTATATAAATACGCAACGCACGTTTTGATTTTACTAAATATATACCAATTATCGTGGATTCCCCATATTATCTCTAAAACATTAACTTCCTACTCATACTAAATTTATGAGATTTACTAACTTTGACAGATTTACGGTTATTCAATATCAAATAGAAACACATTCACTATCATCCTACAATCAAATCTATTTACTTCTCGTTACCAACATAATGTGACAATTGGAGGAATTGGTCTGATGTTGACAGATTGTTGTTCATAACAAACAGTAAAATATCTCGTTTCTGTCAGCTAAGGACCACGAATGACGAGTGCCAGTAAGGCTCAGTTTTTGTGTGAGTTTACTCACTAGACACATCGTGAATTTGACCGAGATCGGAGGAACAGCGTCCAGACATCGTAGCAACGGAGAGGACTCTTGTCATTATTTATTAGTATTTATGGACCATTTCGAAACACACATTTTGGATTCTGGACACCCACTCTTAAAGAACATTGTGTACAGGTATCGTTATGTAGACGACATAATCACACTTTGGACCGATATCCTTAGACAACTTAATCAGTTTTTATCATACATCAATTCCACACATCCCACCATGAGTTTGACATTTTTAGAAAACCCATACACACAGGTACGATCATCCATAACTCCTCGCTACACTCACCTACACATAAACATACAGCGTTGCATGCTAGGATACATCGACTGTTCTCCATTCCACTTTCTCTAGACAAAATTCAGAAAGAAGTTTGTACAATGAAACAAATTGCATTTAACAATAAATATGATACCAGTTTGATAGATTCCATAATTAAGAAGAAAAAAACACAATACACAGAAAACAAATCACAACACTTTCCCTCCTTCATAGAGGTACCACGACCCCCGCCCCCTCGCATTTCCATACCTTGCATAGGCAATCTTTCTCTATAGTTGGCAAATTTATTTAAACAACACAGTCTCTAGACTTCCTTCCATGCACGTAAGTCCCTGAGAAACATCCTCTCTCACACAAAAGACCCTACACCCCTCTCGCAATTAAGTGGAGTGTACGCGCTCACAAGCGGGGAGTGGAACGCGATGTACGTGGGACAAACTGGACGCAACTTTGATAAAAGACTACAGGAACACAATCACGCTTTCAAACACCTCACCGGACATTCGCATTTTGCCACACATCCTATAGAAAACAATCACACATTCCACACAGTGAATTATTTCCAAATTTTAGAAATAGAAAATAATTACTGGAAAATACTTAAATTAGAAAACATTCACATTCACAATTCACTAAATTCCAACATTTTCACGCTCAATCATAAAATTCCAGATATTTCCTCCCCCTGCTAAAATTAGCCATAAAATAACTGAAGCCCATTATACGGAAAACCCGTGACGTCAATGGAAATTCCTGAAACATCCCTATATAATCCGACCCTTCATGAGATAACGGTACTTTCAGCCATCGCTTGCCAAAGGACCCAGGTATGCCAGCTTTCTCATTTCCTGTTATTATTTCATATTATATCGAAAATTATTAACTTTTCAAAGAAGGGGGTAGATTATTTTTGAGTGTTTCAATTTATATTTATTTTGTAATTTATATTTTGTAAACAGTTTTTGTAGCACTGAAGATGGCCGCCATGCGCCCGAAAAGGTCTTTTCATCAATAAATAATGACAGGATGACGAAATCTTTTACTGCTTGTTATAATGTGACAAATTTTTTTTGTAATATTGTGTACACTATTTTGCGTTATAGAATGATATTTCTTCAATGGGTCCGTTTATCAGAATTGATTGCGCTTGAACAAAATAATAATTCTAATGGATAAATGAATAGAAACAAATTGTGATGATTTATACAATTTAGATATGATTTTTGTTTTAAATTCAGATGTGTTGTTTACAAAAAAAGTGTTGTATGGGGGTTGCCCAACAGAAATGAAACGTACGTGGAAGTAATTGTGGGTTAGTTTTCTCACTTTTGTTAAAAGAATGACTGCTATTATCATTTATGGTATTTTTGTACTTTTCTCCCTACTTATATTTCCAAAATGTCATATTTCAGAAGCTTATCATTGTCAATAGTGTCGCGAAGTTGTGTAGGTGAATGACAGTAAATATTTAACGCAATTCATCGTACGAACGATGTATGGCAGGATAAGGATGTACGCAAACTTACGCTACGTCTCAAATAGTATTTATTATAATATATCATTGAATATCCTTTATGAAAAATAAAACTCGTCAGAACAAACACTTGAAATTTCCAATATTTGGTCAAATATCTAATTAATGAGCATATTTTCGGTAAAATATTATACTATTTCTGAATGTTACAGATTGCAACCGAAGTAGTTCATACATGAAAGATGAATTACGCTTCACGAAATGATGAATGGTTAACAAAACCAATTTAGGAAGGCAGTTGTAACCTTATCATATCAAAATAATAGAATAAGGCATCATGATTAATAACTTTCATTTATGAATAACAGAAGCTTGCAGCAAGAGGGGGATAAATAGATGAATCCAACACGTCGAATTCGTTGATTGATGAAAGGAATTTATGCACTGTGCAATGAACTCGTTTCAGGTACATTTACAGAACAATAACTCGCAGAAATGACGAGTAAAAATAAAATATTCATACCAGTGCCACTTGAATTCTATTGACATGCTCAATTTTAATTTCTTTTAAAATCGTTTGAAAATCTAATCCNCAATTTTAATTTCTTTTAAAATCGTTTGAAAATCTAATCCAATAATAATCAGCCGTAAGAATGCAATAGCTTCCATCAAATTACTCTTAAAATAAGCTATAAATTTTCAAACATTGAATAAATTTGAAGAATGGGATAGTGAATAATAATGAAATTTTTGACGATGTCTAGGATCTCCACGCACTTAAAGCCTGTTTGAGATAAAGATTTAAAAAATTAAAAAGTGATCCTAAAAAAAGAACAATAAAATTTTATATTAAGAGCTTGTAAAAGTAAACTGGGTAAATTGTTGTTTTCTGCTCAATTTCTTTCATTTGCTTGAAAAATTAATCGAAAAAAATATGTTGATTAAGATTTATAGTTTAAGTATAAAACCTAAATAATCTATAAAAAGTAAATAATAAAAAAATGACAAATGAGACACTAGTGCTACACCCACTTATATTATAAATATATGCTGTCCAAATTAATATTTGAAGTGACATGCGGTGACAGAAGATAGAACATTTTGTCACGGAATTGACCCCATCATACACTAGAATATGAAACATTTTATTATGATACTAAACGTTAAAAATACTCTTTAAAATGCAAAATACTAACTTGTTATAATTTTTTCCAACTTGTTATAATATAAATTTGTTGAAGGGAATCAAAATAATAATAATAATAATATGTTCCATTATTCCTAAGAGGAACATAGGGAACGCCTTCCAGCGAACTCTATTGCTTTAATTAATTTAATAGTTTTTCCATATTTTTTCCGAACAGATCTTCATGTGTTGCGTGGTGTTTCAAGTGGTCTGGTCTGGTCTGGATCCTTGCGGGTTCCATTCCAAAGCATTGAGGGGAGGATTTTAGCTGGTCCTTTTCTCAGGGTATGTCTAATCCAGTTGAATTTCCTTCTCTTGATTTCGGTGTTGTTGTTCTCCACAGTTCTTCATTGCTGATTGTGTTGGGCCACCAGATTTTCAATATGAACCTCTATTGCATCTATTGATCAATGTCTCTAATTTCGTTTTTTGATTTCCACCGAGACCATCCACGTTTCACATCCAAAAAGGACAGTCTTAATACATACGTTACAAATTTTGATTTTTGTGTTAATGCTAATGTTTGTTATTTGCCAGACATTTCTTAGCTTGGAAATGGCACCTCTTGCTTTTTGAACTCACGCGCAAACGTCTTGAGTTGTGCCGCCATCTTTGGAGATACAGCTACCAAGAGAGGTAAAATATTCAACACTTTCCATTGTTTCACCTCCCAATGATATAGACGTTTGGTTTCTAGCTTTGACCCGCAGCTCTTTTGTTTTTCTCGTATGTATCTTTAAATTGTATTATGCGGACTCGATCTCTAGGGCTTCAGCTTTCTCTTGCATATGTTCCCAGGAGTGTGAAAGAAGGCATATGTCATCAGCGTAGTCTAAGTTCTCTAGTCTATCATTTAATTTCTACACTACTCCTCTTCTTCTGTCGCAGATAGTGTTTCTCATGACCTCATCCATCACCAGTATGAAAAGAAGAGGAGATAGCAAACATCTCTACCTTATTCAGACACTGTCTCAAATGGTTCAGAAAGGGCACCGTTGTGAAGAACTTGACATCTAAAATGTAGATAGCAATCTTTTATGAGGTTAATGATTCTAATTGGCACTCCTATCGTATCTAAAATTCTCCATATTCCCTCTCGTTTAACGGAGTCAAATGCCTTTTCAAAATCTATAAACAAGGCGTAATGTGGAGACCTCCATTCCTGGGTTCAACAATAATTCTCAACAGAAGGTCAGCTGCGGAGGTGGAGAGAATTCTTTATCGAAGTGCTAAACCGAAGTAACACCCAAACAACTGAGGATAGGCCGGAGGAGGCAGGTAATTTTCAATCTCTGAACATAGATGTACAANTCCAATTATCGCATACACTTAAATTTCCCTTCTTAGGGATTTTAATGATTATGCCTTCCAATCATTCATTAGGTAATCTCTCCTCTCTCCATATATCTTGAAATAATGGATATAACATATCCACTGTCCGCCTTCAATATTTCTGCAGGGATCCCATCTTTCCCTGTTGCCGTTCCTTTCTTCAGTTCTTTTATGGTACTTCTAATCTCCCTCTTATTGTACATCTATGTTCAGAGATTGAGAATTACCTGCCTCCTCCGTCCTATCCTCAGTTGTTTGGGTGTTACTTCGGTTTAGTACTTCCATAAAGAATTCTCTCCACCTCCGCAGCTGACCTTCTGTTGAGAATATTCCTTTTCCGGCCTTATTCCTCACTGGCTGATTCTGGTTTCTTGTGTCTCCACACAGCTTTATAGCTATGTCAAACAGTTCTTTTATATTCCCTATATTAGCTGCTGTTTCTGCTTTTCTTGCCATATCTTACATATAACTTCTATGACCTCTTTTAAAATATATTTTAATCTCGTTATGAAGGGAGTTATACAAATATGTTAAATTTGCAGTATTCTCTGAACTATCATTAGAACTTGTTTCTTAATCATTTTTCTGCTTTCTATCAGATACCGTGTGTGTTCTGAATTCATTTCTTCTTTTGATATCCCAATACTTTTTCACTAGCCTCGAGAAATGTATCTTTTATTTGCCTCCGTTATTTGCTATCTATATTAAGATTTTGTTCTTCATTTTCCATCACGCAGTTTCGTTAGTATTCCGCCTTTTTGGTTCTCAAACTTGTTAGAAATTCTCTCTTTATCTCTGGTTTGGACCTTGAATTTTCTTCTTTTTTCTCCTCGTTTGATTTTGATTACTCGTACACGGAAGGAGGTGCATAATAAATGGTGGTCCGATCCCACATCAGTACCCCTTCTGTTGCGTACATCTAACAAACATTTGCTAAATTTGGAGCTAATACTAATGTGGTCTATCTGGCTATCAGTTTTCCCATCAGGCGAGACCCTCGTTATCTTATGATGATCCTTACGCGGAAATAATGCGCCATGTATCTTCATATTATTATTAGCACAGTGTTCTATAAGCATTTTCATTTCTTTCTCCTAGTGCGTGCTGTCCCATAACATGTTCCAAATCCTCATTTTGGGTTCCTATCCTGGCATTAAAATCTCCCATTAATANTTATTCTGGTTTCTTGTACCTCCACTCAGCTTTCTAACTATGTCAAATAGTTCTTTTATACTCCCTATATTAGCTGCTGATTCTGCTTTTCTTGTCATATCTTCCATATAACTTCTACAAGATTTTTTAATCTACTTATGAAGAGAGTTATACAAATATGTTACATTTGCAGTATTCTCTGAACTATCGTTAAAATTTATATTTTTCTTAATCAAAATATCGCGTTACAAATAAATAAATATGATTTGTAGGTTTCATTCGTCGATCAAAGGTTTTTGCCAAACCCTATCCCATGCCAGGCCGATCCATAGGAAGTATTTAGAACATGGACGACGGATTATCACAAGTTGAAAAGCGTTGAACTAAATTATACAATTAAGAAATTGAACTATACAGTACGAAAACTATCCCTTAGTGATAAATCAATAAAAGCTAAAGAAAACGGCTCGTAATCTGTATACATTTTGTGAGAGGAATACACTTTGTACTCCGAATTCCGATACGTAAGGTTCCCTGTGATACGTTTGGTATACTTGTAAAGTCTACCGAAAAGTTACCAAATTCGGGAGAACTGCCAACCTACTCTATTGATTCCTCATATGTCGTACATTACTCGACTTAGTGATATTTTCATCTTATACGTTGTATTCAGTTCCACCAAATTTGACAAAATACCTCTAGGAGAGCCTGTCCTCAAAATACTCATTTTTTATCCTTTGTAGAGTAACACAAAATTAATATTCCTATTAATAAAATACATTGCATAAATTATCCAAGAAATCTTAATTTATAAGTCTACTTTTAAGGAAATTCATTCTACGGTTGTCTCTGTGTTTTTTCCATAGCCCGTAAGGTAGTGTAAGTGCTACCGAACAATGATTAATACCAAACGACAATCTGACGAAATCCAAGTTTAACGAGTGTCGGGATTTTTGTTCTAAAATATTGGTGGTGGCTGTCCTGAAACACCACTCGAGTCCGCT